>CATKUP010000879.1:0-52000 GCA_949786385.1 Onychomys leucogaster
TACCTGAAACGAAGTCTTGCTTGTAGGAAGACACAGAGCCTGGGATTTAACTCCATTTCTGAAGGGAAACACACAGCATAGTTCTCATCCATGGTTCCCACTCTGCTTTAGAGCGAGAAGCACGCTCTTGCTTTCTAGAGTCTCTAATACAGCAGGAAATCTGAGTATGCCCAGAACAAAAGAACCGTGTTTCCTGCACGTACGGACCAAATCTAGTCCAACTCTTCTTCTGAAACTGATACAAAGCACTGGTCCTTTAACACCCAATGCTTGTCAGTTAAGATGAGAAACGTGTGAGCTTCGTGAACGATGTAGTTCGTTTGAGCAGAAAAGTGACTGCCCTTACCTTAATTGAAATCTTGCTTGTAGGAAGACTCAGAGCCTGGGATTTAACTCCATTTCTGAAATAAAACACACAGCAGTGTACTCATCGATTGATCACAATCTGCTTTAGAACAAGAAGCACGCTCTTGTTTTCTAGAGTCTGTAAGACAGCAGGAAACGTGAGTGTGCTGAGAACAAAAGAAAGGTGTTTCCTACACATACAGACTATATGTAGTCCAACTCTGCTTCTGAAACTGGTACAAAGCAGTGGTCCTCTAACATCCAATGCTTGTCTGTTTAGATGAGAAACGTATGAGCTCCGTGAACGATGTAGTTCCTTTGAGCTGAAAAGTGACTGCCCTTACCTGAAACGAAGTCTTGCTTGTAGGAAGACACAGAGCCTGGGATTTAACTCCATTTCTGAAGGGAAACACACAGCATAGTTCTCATCCATGGATCACACTCTGCTTTAGAGCGAGAAGCACACTCTAGCTTTCTAGAGTCTCTATAACAACAGGAAATCTGAGTGTGCCCAGAACAAAAGAACGGAGTTTCCTACACATATGGACCATATGTAGTCCAAATCTGCTTCTGAAACTGATACAAATCACTGACCCTCTAACATCCAATGCTTGTCAGTTGAGATGAGAAACGTGTGAGCTTCGTGAACGATGTAGTTCGTTTGAGAAGAAAAGTCACTGCCCTTACCTGAAATGATGTCTTGCTTGTAGGAAGACTCGGAGCCTGGGATTTAACTCCATTTCTGAAGTAAAACACACAGCAGTGTAATCATCCATTGATCACACTCTGCTTTAGAATAAGAAGCACGCTCTTGCTTTCTAGACTCTCTAAGACAGCAGGGAACGTGAGTGGGCTGAGAACAAAAGAACGGTGTTTCCTACACATACGGACATTATATAGTCCAACTCTGCTTCTGAAACTGATAAAAAGCAATGGTCCTCTAAAAATCTAATGCTTGTCTGTTAAGAGGAGAAACGTGTGAGCTTCGTGAACGATGTAGTTCGTTTGAGCTGAAAAGTGACTGCCCTTACCTGAAACGAAGTCTTGCCTGTAGGAAGACACAGAGCCTGGGATTTAAGTCCATTTCTGAAGGGAAACACCTAGCATAGGTTTCATCCATGGATCACATTCTGCTTTAGAGCCAGAAGCATGCTCTTGCTTTCTAGATTCTCCAATACAGCAGGAAATCTGAGTGTGCCCAGAACAAAAGAACGGTGTTTCCTAAACATACGGACTATATGTAGTCCAAATCTTCTTCTGAAACTGATACAATGCACTGGTCCTCTAACATCCAATTCTTGACAGTTAAGATGAAAAACGTGTGAGCTTCGTGAACGATGTAGTTCCTTTGAGCAGAAAAGTGACTGCCCTTTCCTGAAACGAAGTCTTGCCTGTAGGAAGACACAGAGCCTGGGATTTAACTCCATTTCTGACGGGAAACACCCAGCATAGTTTTCATCCATTGATCACCCTCTGCTTTAGAACAAGAAGCACGCTCTTGCTTTCTAGAGTCTCTAAGACAGCAGGAAACATGAGTGTGCTGAGAACAAAAGAACAGTGTTTCCTACACATACAGACCATATCTAGTCCAACTCTGCTTCTGAAACTGGTACAAAGCACTGGTCCTCTAACATCCAATGCTTGTCTGTTTAGATGAGAAACGTGTGAGGTACGTGAACGATGTAGTTCGTTTGAGCTGAAAAGTGACTGCCCTTACCTGAAACGAAGTCTTGCTTGTAGGAAGAAACAGAGCCTGGGATTTAACTCCATTTCTGAAGGGAAACACACAGCATAGTTCTCATCCATGGATCACAATCTGCTTTAGAGCAAGAAGCACGCTCTTGCTTTCTAGAGTCTCTAATACAGCAGGAAATCTGAGTATGCCCAGAACAAAGAACCGTGTTTCCTACACATACGAACCATATCTAGTCCAAATCTTCTTCTGAAACTGATACAATGCACTGTTCCTCTAACATCCAATTCTTGACAGTTAAGATGAGAAACGTGTGAGCTTCGTGAATGATGTAGTTCGTTTGAGCAGAAAAGGGACTGCCTTTACCTTAATTGAAGTCTTGCTTGTAGGAAGACTCAGAGCCTGGGATTTAACTCCATTTCTGAAATAAAACACAAAGCAGTGTAATCATCCATTGATCACACTCTGCTTTAGAACAAGAAGCACGCTCTTGCTTTCTAAAGTCTCTACAACAGCAGGAAACGTGAGTGTGCTGAGAACAAAAGAACGGTGTTTCCTAAACATACGGACCATATCTAGTCCAATGCAGCTTCTGAAACAGATACAAAGCACTGGTACTCTAACATACAATGCTTGTCAGTTAAGATGAGAAACGTGTGAGCTCAGTGAACGATGTAGTTCCTTTGAACTGAAAAGTGACTGCCCTTACCTGAAATGACGTCTTGCTTGTAGGGAGACTCAGAGCCTGGGATTTAACTCCATTTCTGAAGGGAAACACACAGCATAGTTCTCATCCATGGATCCCACTCTGCTTTAGAACAAGAAGCACGCTCTTGCTTTCTAGAGTCTCTAAGAGAGCAGGAAACGTGAGTGTGCTGAGAACAAAAGAACGGTGTTTCCTACACATACAGACCATATCTAGTCCAACTCTTCTTCTGAAACTGATAGAATGCACTGGTCCTCTAACATCCAATGCTTGTCATTTAAGGTGAGAAACTTGTGAGCTTTGTGAATGATGTAGTTCCTTTGAACTGAAAAGTGACTGCCCTTACCAGAAACGAATTCTTGCTTGTAGTAAGACACAGAGCCAGGGATTTAATTCCATTTATGAAGGGAAACACACAGCATAGTTCTCATCCATGGATCACACTCTGCTTTAGAGCGAGAAGCACACTCTAGCTTTCTAGAGTCTCTAATACAGCAGGAAATCTGAGTGTGCCCAGAACAAAAGAACGGTGTTTCCTACACATATGGACCATATGTAGTCCAAATCTGCTTCTGAAACTGATACAAATCACTGACCCTCTAACATCCAATGCTTGTCAGTTGAGATGAGAAACGTGTGAGCTTCGTGAACGATGTAGTTCTTTTGAGAAGAAAAGTGACTGCCCTTACCTGACTTGATGTCTTGCTTGTAGGAAGACTCGGAGCCTGGGATTTAACTCCATTTCTGAAGTAAAACACACAGCAGTGTAATCATCCATTGATCACACTCTGCTTTAGAATAAGAAGCAAGCTCTTGCTGTCTAGACTCTCTAAGACAGCAGGAAACGTGAGTGGGCTGAGAACAAAAGAACGGTGTTTCCTACACATATGGACATTATATAGTCCAACTCTGCTTCTGAAACTGATAAAAAGCACTGGTCCTCTAAAATCTAATGCTTGTCTGCTAAGAGGAGAAACGTGTGAGCTCCGTGAACGATGTAGTGCGTTTGAGCTGAAAAGTGACTGCCCTTACCTGAAACGAAGTCTTGCCTGTAGGAAGACACAGAGCCTGGGATTTAACTCCATTTCTGAAGGGAAACACCTAGCATAGTTTTCATCCATGGATCACATCTGCTTTAGAGCAAGAAGTACGCTCTTGCTTTCTAGATTCTCCAATACAGCAGCAAATCTGAGTGTGCCCAGAACAAAAGAACGGTGTTTCCTACACATACGGACTATATGTAGTCCAAATCTTCTTCTGAAACTGATACAATGCACTGGTCCTCTAACATCCAATTCTTGACAGTTAAGATGAAAAACGTGTGAGCTTCGTGAACAATGTAGTTCCTTTGAGCAGAAAAGTGACTGCCCTTTCCTGAAACGAAGTCTTGCCTGTAGGAAGACACAGAGCCTGGGATTTAACTCCATTTCTGAAGGGAAACACCCAGCATAGTTTTCATCCATTGATCACACTCTGCTTTAGAACAAGAAGCACGCTCTTGCTTTCTAGAGTCTGTAAGACAGCAGGAAACGTGAGTGTGCTGAGAACAAAAGAACAGTGTTTCCTACACATACAGACTATATGTAGTCCAACTCTGCTTCTGAAACTGGTACAAAGCAGTGGTCCTCTAACATCCAATGCTTGTCTGTTTAGATGAGAAACTTATGAGCTCCGTGAACGATGTAGTTCCTTTGAGCTGAAAAGTTACTGCCCTTACCTGAAACGAAGTCTTGCTTGTAGGAAGACACAGAGCCTGGGATTTAACTCCATTTCTGAAGGGAAACACACAGCATAGTTCTCATCCATGGATCACACTCTGCTTTAGAGCGAGAAGCACACTCTAGCTTTCTAGAGTCTCTATAACAACAGGAAATCTGAGTGTGCCCAGAACAAAAGAACGGTGTTTCCTACACATATGGACCATATGTAGTCCAAATCTGCTTCTGAAACTGATACAAATCACTGACCCTCTAACATCCAATGCTTGTCAGTTGAGATGAGAAACGTGTGAGCTTCGTGAACGATGTAGTTCGTTTGAGAAGAAAAGTCACTGCCCTTACCTGAAATGATGTCTTGCTTGTAGGAAGACTCGGAGCCTGGGATTTAACTCCATTTCTGAAGTAAAACACACAGCAGTGTAATCATCCATTGATCACACTCTGCTTTAGAATAAGAAGCACGCTCTTGCTTTCTAGACTCTCTAAGACAGCAGGGAACGTGAGTGGGCTGAGAACAAAAGAACGGTGTTTCCTACACATATGGACATTATATAGTCCAACTCTGCTTCTGAAACTGATAAAAAGCACTGGTCCTCTAAAATCTAATGCTTGTCTGCTAAGAGGAGAAACGTGTGAGCTCCGTGAACGATGTAGTGCGTTTGAGCTGAAAAGTGACTGCCCTTACCTGAAACGAAGTCTTGCCTGTAGGAAGACACAGAGCCTGGGATTTAACTCCATTTCTGAAGGGAAACACCTAGCATAGTTTTCATCCATGGATCACATCTGCTTTAGAGCAAGAAGTACGCTCTTGCTTTCTAGATTCTCCAATACAGCAGCAAATCTGAGTGTGCCCAGAACAAAAGAACGGTGTTTCCTACACATACGGACTATATGTAGTCCAAATCTTCTTCTGAAACTGATACAATGCACTGGTCCTCTAACATCCAATTCTTGACAGTTAAGATGAAAAACGTGTGAGCTTCGTGAACAATGTAGTTCCTTTGAGCAGAAAAGTGACTGCCCTTTCCTGAAACGAAGTCTTGCCTGTAGGAAGACACAGAGCCTGGGATTTAACTCCATTTCTGAAGGGAAACACCCAGCATAGTTTTCATCCATTGATCACACTCTGCTTTAGAACAAGAAGCACGCTCTTGCTTTCTAGAGTCTGTAAGACAGCAGGAAACGTGAGTGTGCTGAGAACAAAAGAACAGTGTTTCCTATACATACAGACTATATGTAGTCCAACTCTGCTTCTGAAACTGGTACAAAGCAGTGGTCCTCTAACATCCAATGCTTGTCTGTTTAGATGAGAAACTTATGAGCTCCATGAACGATGTAGTTCCTTTGAGCTGAAAAGTTACTGCCCTTACCTGAAACGAAGTCTTGCTTGTAGGAAGACACAGAGCCTGGGATTTAACTCCATTTCTGAAGGGAAACACACAGCATAGTTCTCATCCATGGATCACACTCTGCTTTAGAGCGAGAAGCACACTCTAGCTTTCTAGAGTCTCTATAACAACAGGAAATCTGAGTGTGCCCAGAACAAAAGAACGGTGTTTCCTACACATATGGACCATATGTAGTCCAAATCTGCTTCTGAAACTGATACAAATCACTGACCCTCTAACATCCAATGCTTGTCAGTTGAGATGAGAAACGTGTGAGCTCGTGAACGATGTAGTTCGTTTGAGAAGAAAAGTCACTGCCCTTACCTGAAATGATGTCTTGCTTGTAGGAAGACTCGGAGCCTGGGATTTAACTCCATTTCTGAAGTAAAACACACAGCAGTGTAATCATCCATTGATCACACTCTGCTTTAGAATAAGAAGCACGCTCTTGCTTTCTAGACTCTCTAAGACAGCAGGGAACGTGAGTGGGCTGAGAACAAAAGAACGGTGTTTCCTACACATACGGACATTATATAGTCCAACTCTGCTTCTGAAACTGATAAAAAGCACTGGTCCTCTAAAATCTAATGCTTGTCTGTTAAGAGGAGAAACGTGTGAGCTTCGTGAACGATGTAGTTCGTTTGAGCTGAAAAGTGACTGCCCTTACCTGAAACGAAGTCTTGCCTGTAGGAAGACACAGAGCCTGGGATTTAAGTCCATTTCTGAAGGGAAACACCTAGCATAGGTTTCATCCATGGATCACATTCTGCTTTAGAGCAAGAAGCATGCTCTTGCTTTCTAGATTCTCCAATACAGCAGGAAATCTGAGTGTGCCCAGAACAAAAGAACGGTGTTTCCTAAACATACGGACTATATGTAGTCCAAATCTTCTTCTGAAACTGATACAATGCACTGGTCCTCTAACATCCAATTCTTGACAGTTAAGATGAAAAACGTGTGAGCTTCGTGAACGATGTAGTTCCTTTGAGCAGAAAAGTGACTGCCCTTTCCTGAAACGAAGTCTTGCCTGTAGGAAGACACAGAGCCTGGGATTTAACTCCATTTCTGACGGGAAACACCCAGCATAGTTTTCATCCATTGATCACACTCTGCTTTAGAACAAGAAGCACGCTCTTGCTTTCTAGAGTCTCTAAGACAGCAGGAAACGTGAGTGTGCTGAGAACAAAAGAACAGTGTTTCCTACACATACAGACCATATCTAGTCCAACTCTGCTTCTGAAACTGGTACAAAGCACTGGTCCTCTAACATCCAATGCTTGTCTGTTTAGATGAGAAACGTGTGAGGTACGTGAACGATGTAGTTCGTTTGAGCTGAAAAGTGACTGCCCTTACCTGAAACGAAGTCTTGCTTGTAGGAAGACACAGAGCCTGGGATTTAACTCCATTTCTGAAGGGAAACACACAGCATAGTTCTCATCCATGGATCACAATCTGCTTTAGAGCAAGAAGCACGCTCTTGCTTTCTAGAGTCTCTAATACAGCAGGAAATCTGAGTATGCCCAGAACAAAGAACCGTGTTTCCTACACATACGGACCATATCTAGTCCAACTCTTCTTCTGAAACTGATACAAAGCACTGGTCCTTTAACACCCAATGCTTGTCAGTTAAGATGAGAAACGTGTGAGCTTCGTGAACGATGTAGTTCGTTTGAGCAGAAAAGGGACTGCCCTTACCTTAATTGAAGTCTTGCTTGTAGGAAGACTCAGAGCCTGGGATTTAACTCCATTTCTGAAATAAAACACAAAGCAGTGTAATCATCCATTGATCACACTCTGCTTTAGAACAAGAAGCACGCTCTTGCTTTCTAAATTCTCTACAACAGCAGGAAACGTGAGTGTGCTGAGAACAAAAGAACGGTGTTTCCCAAACATACGGACCATATCTAGTCCAATGCAGCTTCTGAAACAGATACAAAGCACTGGTACTCTAACATCCAATGCTTGTCAGTTAAGATGAGAAACGTCTGAGCTCAGTGAACGATGTAGTTCCTTTGAACTGAAAAGTGACTGCCCTTACCTGAAACGAAGTCTTGCTTGTAGGGAGACTCAGAGCCTGGGATTTAAGACCATTTATGAAGGGAAACACCTAGCATAGGTTTCATCCATGGATCACATTCTGCTTTAGAGCAAGAAGCATGCTCTTGCTTTCTAGATTCTCCAATACAGCAGGAAATCTGAGTGTGCCCAGAACAAAAGAACGGTGTTTCCTAAACATACGGACTATATGTAGTCCAAATCTTCTTCTGAAACTGATACAATGCACTGGTCCTCTAACATCCAATTCTTGACAGTTAAGATGAAAAACGTGTGAGCTTCGTGAACGATGTAGTTCCTTTGAGCAGAAAAGTGACTGCCCTTTCCTGAAACGAAGTCTTGCCTGTAGGAAGACACAGAGCCTGGGATTTAACTCCATTTCTGACGGGAAACACCCAGCATAGTTTTCATCCATTGATCACACTCTGCTTTAGAACAAGAAGCACGCTCTTGCTTTCTAGAGTCTCTAAGACAGCAGGAAACATGAGTGTGCTGAGAACAAAAGAACAGTGTTTCCTACACATACAGACCATATCTAGTCCAACTCTGCTTCTGAAACTGGTACAAAGCACTGGTCCTCTAACATCCAATGCTTGTCTGTTTAGATGAGAAACGTGTGAGGTACGTGAACGATGTAGTTCGTTTGAGCTGAAAAGTGACTGCCCTTACCTGAAACGAAGTCTTGCTTGTAGGAAGAAACAGAGCCTGGGATTTAACTCCATTTCTGAAGGGAAACACACAGCATAGTTCTCATCCATGGATCACAATCTGCTTTAGAGCAAGAAGCACGCTCTTGCTTTCTAGAGTCTCTAATACAGCAGGAAATCTGAGTATGCCCAGAACAAAGAACCGTGTTTCCTACACATACGAACCATATCTAGTCCAAATCTTCTTCTGAAACTGATACAATGCACTGTTCCTCTAACATCCAATTCTTGACAGTTAAGATGAGAAACGTGTGAGCTTCGTGAATGATGTAGTTCGTTTGAGCAGAAAAGGGACTGCCTTTACCTTAATTGAAGTCTTGCTTGTAGGAAGACTCAGAGCCTGGGATTTAACTCCATTTCTGAAATAAAACACAAAGCAGTGTAATCATCCATTGATCACACTCTGCTTTAGAACAAGAAGCACGCTCTTGCTTTCTAAAGTCTCTACAACAGCAGGAAACGTGAGTGTGCTGAGAACAAAAGAACGGTGTTTCCTAAACATACGGACCATATCTAGTCCAATGCAGCTTCTGAAACAGATACAAAGCACTGGTACTCTAACATCCAATGCTTGTCAGTTAAGATGAGAAACGTGTGAGCTCAGTGAACGATGTAGTTCCTTTGAACTGAAAAGTGACTGCCCTTACCTGAAATGACGTCTTGCTTGTAGGGAGACTCAGAGCCTGGGATTTAACTCCATTTCTGAAGGGAAACACACAGCATAGTTCTCATCCATGGATCCCACTCTGCTTTAGAACAAGAAGCACGCTCTTGCTTTCTAGAGTCTCTAAGAGAGCAGGAAACGTGAGTGTGCTGAGAACAAAAGAACGGTGTTTCCTACACATACAGACCATATCTAGTCCAACTCTTCTTCTGAAACTGATAGAATGCACTGGTCCTCTAACATCCAATGCTTGTCATTTAAGGTGAGAAACTTGTGAGCTTTGTGAATGATGTAGTTCCTTTGAACTGAAAAGTGACTGCCCTTACCAGAAACGAATTCTTGCTTGTAGTAAGACACAGAGCCAGGGATTTAATTCCATTTATGAAGGGAAACACACAGCATAGTTCTCATCCATGGATCACACTCTGCTTTAGAGCGAGAAGCACACTCTAGCTTTCTAGAGTCTCTAATACAGCAGGAAATCTGAGTGTGCCCAGAACAAAAGAACGGTGTTTCCTACACATATGGACCATATGTAGTCCAAATCTGCTTCTGAAACTGATACAAATCACTGACCCTCTAACATCCAATGCTTGTCAGTTGAGATGAGAAACGTGTGAGCTTCGTGAACGATGTAGTTCTTTTGAGAAGAAAAGTGACTGCCCTTACCTGACTTGATGTCTTGCTTGTAGGAAGACTCGGAGCCTGGGATTTAACTCCATTTCTGAAGTAAAACACACAGCAGTGTAATCATCCATTGATCACACTCTGCTTTAGAATAAGAAGCAAGCTCTTGCTGTCTAGACTCTCTAAGACAGCAGGAAACGTGAGTGGGCTGAGAACAAAAGAACGGTGTTTCCTACACATATGGACATTATATAGTCCAACTCTGCTTCTGAAACTGATAAAAAGCACTGGTCCTCTAAAATCTAATGCTTGTCTGCTAAGAGGAGAAACGTGTGAGCTCCGTGAACGATGTAGTGCGTTTGAGCTGAAAAGTGACTGCCCTTACCTGAAACGAAGTCTTGCCTGTAGGAAGACACAGAGCCTGGGATTTAACTCCATTTCTGAAGGGAAACACCTAGCATAGTTTTCATCCATGGATCACATCTGCTTTAGAGCAAGAAGTACGCTCTTGCTTTCTAGATTCTCCAATACAGCAGCAAATCTGAGTGTGCCCAGAACAAAAGAACGGTGTTTCCTACACATACGGACTATATGTAGTCCAAATCTTCTTCTGAAACTGATACAATGCACTGGTCCTCTAACATCCAATTCTTGACAGTTAAGATGAAAAACGTGTGAGCTTCGTGAACAATGTAGTTCCTTTGAGCAGAAAAGTGACTGCCCTTTCCTGAAACGAAGTCTTGCCTGTAGGAAGACACAGAGCCTGGGATTTAACTCCATTTCTGAAGGGAAACACCCAGCATAGTTTTCATCCATTGATCACACTCTGCTTTAGAACAAGAAGCACGCTCTTGCTTTCTAGAGTCTGTAAGACAGCAGGAAACGTGAGTGTGCTGAGAACAAAAGAACAGTGTTTCCTACACATACAGACTATATGTAGTCCAACTCTGCTTCTGAAACTGGTACAAAGCAGTGGTCCTCTAACATCCAATGCTTGTCTGTTTAGATGAGAAACTTATGAGCTCCGTGAACGATGTAGTTCCTTTGAGCTGAAAAGTTACTGCCCTTACCTGAAACGAAGTCTTGCTTGTAGGAAGACACAGAGCCTGGGATTTAACTCCATTTCTGAAGGGAAACACACAGCATAGTTCTCATCCATGGATCACACTCTGCTTTAGAGCGAGAAGCACACTCTAGCTTTCTAGAGTCTCTATAACAACAGGAAATCTGAGTGTGCCCAGAACAAAAGAACGGTGTTTCCTACACATATGGACCATATGTAGTCCAAATCTGCTTCTGAAACTGATACAAATCACTGACCCTCTAACATCCAATGCTTGTCAGTTGAGATGAGAAACGTGTGAGCTTCGTGAACGATGTAGTTCGTTTGAGAAGAAAAGTCACTGCCCTTACCTGAAATGATGTCTTGCTTGTAGGAAGACTCGGAGCCTGGGATTTAACTCCATTTCTGAAGTAAAACACACAGCAGTGTAATCATCCATTGATCACACTCTGCTTTAGAATAAGAAGCACGCTCTTGCTTTCTAGACTCTCTAAGACAGCAGGGAACGTGAGTGGGCTGAGAACAAAAGAACGGTGTTTCCTACACATACGGACATTATATAGTCCAACTCTGCTTCTGAAACTGATAAAAAGCACTGGTCCTCTAAAATCTAATGCTTGTCTGTTAAGAGGAGAAACGTGTGAGCTTCGTGAACGATGTAGTTCGTTTGAGCTGAAAAGTGACTGCCCTTACCTGAAACGAAGTCTTGCCTGTAGGAAGACACAGAGCCTGGGATTTAAGTCCATTTCTGATGGGAAACACCTAGCATAGGTTTCATCCATGGATCACATTCTGCTTTAGAGCAAGAAGCATGCTCTTGCTTTCTAGATTCTCCAATACAGCAGGAAATCTGAGTGTGCCCAGAACAAAAGAACGGTGTTTCCTAAACATACGGACTATATGTAGTCCAAATCTTCTTCTGAAACTGATACAATGCACTGGTCCTCTAACATCCAATTCTTGACAGTTAAGATGAAAAACGTGTGAGCTTCGTGAACGATGTAGTTCCTTTGAGCAGAAAAGTGACTGCCCTTTCCTGAAACGAAGTCTTGCCTGTAGGAAGACACAGAGCCTGGGATTTAACTCCATTTCTGACGGGAAACACCCAGCATAGTTTTCATCCATTGATCACACTCTGCTTTAGAACAAGAAGCACGCTCTTGCTTTCTAGAGTCTCTAAGACAGCAGGAAACGTGAGTGTGCTGAGAACAAAAGAACAGTGTTTCCTACACATACAGACCATATCTAGTCCAACTCTGCTTCTGAAACTGGTACAAAGCACTGGTCCTCTAACATCCAATGCTTGTCTGTTTAGATGAGAAACGTGTGAGGTACGTGAACGATGTAGTTCGTTTGAGCTGAAAAGTGACTGCCCTTACCTGAAACGAAGTCTTGCTTGTAGGAAGAAACAGAACCTGGGATTTAACTCCATTTCTGAAGGGAAACACACAGCATAGTTCTCATCCATGGATCACAATCTGCTTTAGAGCAAGAAGCACGCTCTTGCTTTCTAGAGTCTCTAATACAGCAGGAAATCTGAGTATGCCCAGAACAAAGAACCGTGTTTCCTACACATACGGACCATATCTAGTCCAACTCTTCTTCTGAAACTGATACAAAGCACTGGTCCTTTAACACCCAATGCTTGTCAGTTAAGATGAGAAACGTGTGAGCTTCGTAAACGATGTAGTTCGTTTGAGCAGAAAAGGGACTGCCCTTACCTTAATTGAAGTCTTGCTTGTAGGAAGACTCAGAGCCTGGGATTTAACTCCATTTCTGAAATAAAACACAAAGCAGTGTAATCATCCATTGATCACACTCTGCTTTAGAACAAGAAGCACGCTCTTGCTTTCTAAAGTCTCTACAACAGCAGGAAACGTGAGTGTGCTGAGAACAAAAGAACGGTGTTTCCCAAACATACGGACCATATCTAGTCCAATGCAGCTTCTGAAACAGATACAAAGCACTGGTACTCTAACATCCAATGCTTGTCAGTTAAGATGAGAAACGTCTGAGCTCAGTGAACGATGTAGTTCCTTTGAACTGAAAAGTGACTGCCCTTACCTGAAACGAAGTCTTGCTTGTAGGGAGACTCAGAGCCTGGGATTTAAGACCATTTATGAAGGGAAACACACAGCATAGTTTTCATCCATTGATCACACTCTGCTTTACAGCAAGAAGCATGCTCTTGCTTTCTAGATTCTCCAATACAGCAGGAAATCTGAGTGTGCCCAAAACAAAAGAACGGTGTTTCCTACACATACGGACTATATGTAGTCCAAATCTTCTTCTGAAACTGATACAATGCACTGGTCCTCTAACATCCAATTCTTGACAGTTAAGATGAAAAACGTGTGAGCTTCGTGAACGATGTAGTTCCTTTGAGCAGAAAAGTGACTGCCCTTACCTGAAACGAAGTCTTGCCTGTAGGAAGACACAGAGCCTGGGATTTAACTCCATTTCTGAAGGGAAACACCCAGCATAGTTTTCATCCATTGATCACACTCTGCTTTAGAACAAGAAGCACGATCTTCCATTCTAGAGTCTCTAAGACAGCAAGAAACGTGCGTGTGCTGAGAACAAAAGAACAGTGTTTCCTACACATACACACCATATCTAGTCCAACTCTGCTTCTGAAACTGGTAAAAAGCACTGGTCCTCTAAAGTCTAATGCTTGTCTGTTAAGAGGAGAAACGTGTGAGCTTCGTGAACAATGTAGTTCATTTGAGCTGAAAAGTGACTGCCCTTACCTGAAACGAAGTCTTGCCTGTAGGAAGACACAGAGCCTGGGATTTAACTCCATTTCTGAAGGGAAACACCTAGCATAGTTTTCATCCATGGATCACATTCTGCTTTACAGCAAGAAGCATGCTCTTGCTTTCTAGATTCTCCAATACAGCAGGAAATCTGAGTGTGCCCAAAACAAAAGAACGGTGTTTCCTACACATACGGACTATATGTAGTCCAAATCTTCTTCTGAAACTGATACAATGCACTGGTCCTCTAACATCCAATTCTTGACAGTTAAGATGAAAAACGTGTGAGCTTCGTGAACGATGTAGTTCCTTTGAGCAGAAAAGTGACTGCCCTTACCTGAAACGAAGTCTTGCCTGTAGGAAGACACAGAGCCTGGGATTTAACTCCATTTCTGAAGGGAAACACCCAGCATAGTTTTCATCCATTGATCACACTCTGCTTTAGAACAAGAAGCACGATCTTCCATTCTAGAGTCTCTAAGACAGCAAGAAACGTGAGTGTGCTGAGAACAAAAGAACAGTGTTTCCTACACATACACACCATATCTAGTCCAACTCTGCTTCTGAAACTGGTAAAAAGCACTGGTCCTCTAACATCCAATGCTTGTCTGTTTAGATGAGAAACGTGTGAGCTCCGTGAACGATGTAGTTCGTTTGAGCTGAAAAGTGACTGCCCTTACCTGAAACGAAGTCTTGCTTGTAGGAAGACACAGAGCCTGGGATTTAACTCCATTTCTGAAGGGAAACACACAGCATAGTTCTCATCCATGGATCACAATCTGCTTTAGAGCAAGAAGCACGCTCTTGCTTTCTAGAGTCTCTAATACAGCAGGAAATCTGAGTATGCCCAGAACAAAAGAACCGTGTTTCCTACACATACGGACCATATCTAGTCCAACTCTTCTTCTGAAACTGATACAAAGCACTGGTCCTTTAACACCCAATGCTTGTCAGTTAAGATGAGAAACGTGTGAGCTTCGTGAACGATGTAGTTCGTTTGAGCAGAAAAGTGACTGTCCTTACCTTAATTGAAGTCTTGCTTGTAGGAAGACTCAGAGCCTGGGATTTAACTCCATTTCTGAAATAAAACACACAGCAGTGTACTCATCCATTGATCACACTCTGCTTTAGAACAAGAAGCACGCTCTTGCTTTCTAGACTCTCCAAGACAGCAGATAACGTGAGTGTGCTGAAACAAAAGAACGGTGTTTCCTACACATACGGACCATATCTCCTCCATCTCTGCTTCTGAAACTGATAAAAAGCACTGGTCCTCTAAAATCTAATGCTTGTCAGTTAAGATGAGAAACGTGTGAGCTTCGTGAACGATGTAGTTCGTTTGAGCTGAAAAGTGACTGCCCTTAACTGAAACGAAGTCTTGCTTGTAGGAAGACTCCGGGCCTGGGATTTAACTCCATTTCTGAAGTGAAACACACAGCATAGTTCTCATCCATTGATCACACTCTGCTTTAGATCAAGAAGCACGCTCTTGCTTTCTAGAATCTCTAAGACAGCAGGAAACGTGAGTTTGCTGAGAACAAAAGAACGGTGTTTCCTACACATACGGACCATATCTAGTCCAACTCTGCTTCTGAAACTGATACAAAGCACTGGTCCTCTACGATCCAATGCTTGTCATTTAAGGTGAGAAACTTGTGAGCTTTGTGAATGATGTAGTTCCTTTGAACTGAAAAATGACTGCCCTTACCAGAAACGAATTCTTGCTTGTAGTAAGACACAGAGCCTGGGATTTAATTCCATTTCTGAAGGGAAACACACAGCATAGTTCTCATCCATGGATCACACTCTGCTTTAGAGCGAGAAGCACACTCTAGCTTTCTAGAGTCTCTAATACAGCAGGAAATCTGAGTGTGCCCAGAACAAAAGAACGGTGTTTCCTACACATATGGACCATATGTAGTCCAAATCTGCTTCTGAAACTGATACAAATCACTGACCCTCTAACATCCAATGCTTGTCAGTTAAGATGAGAAACGTGTGAGCTTCGTGAACGATGTAGTTCCTTTGAGCAGAAAAGTGACTGCCCTTACCTGAAACGAAGTCTTGCCTGTAGGAAGACACAGAGCCTGGGATTTAACTCCATTTCTGAAGGGAAACACCCAGCATAGTTTTCATCCATTGATCACACTCTGCTTTAGAACAAGAAGCACGATCTTCCATTCTAGAGTCTCTAAGACAGCAAGAAACGTGAGTGTGCTGAGAACAAAAGAACAGTGTTTCCTACACATACACACCATATCTAGTCCAACTCTGCTTCTGAAACTGGTAAAAAGCACTGGTCCTCTAACATCCAATGCTTGTCTGTTTAGATGAGAAACGTGTGAGCTCCGTGAACGATGTAGTTCGTTTGAGCTGAAAAGTGACTGCCCTTACCTGAAACGAAGTCTTGCTTGTAGGAAGACACAGAGCCTGGGATTTAACTCCATTTCTGAAGGGAAACACACAGCATAGTTCTCATCCATGGATCACAATCTGCTTTAGAGCAAGAAGCACGCTCTTGCTTTCTAGAGTCTCTAATACAGCAGGAAATCTGAGTATGCCCAGAACAAAAGAACCGTGTTTCCTACACATACGGACCATATCTAGTCCAACTCTTCTTCTGAAACTGATACAAAGCACTGGTCCTTTAACACCCAATGCTTGTCAGTTAAGATGAGAAACGTGTGAGCTTCGTGAACGATGTAGTTCGTTTGAGCAGAAAAGTGACTGTCCTTACCTTAATTGAAGTCTTGCTTGTAGGAAGACTCAGAGCCTGGGATTTAACTCCATTTCTGAAATAAAACACACAGCAGTGTACTCATCCATTGATCACACTCTGCTTTAGAACAAGAAGCACGCTCTTGCTTTCTAGACTCTCCAAGACAGCAGATAACGTGAGTGTGCTGAAACAAAAGAACGGTGTTTCCTACACATACGGACCATATCTCCTCCATCTCTGCTTCTGAAACTGATAAAAAGCACTGGTCCTCTAAAATCTAATGCTTGTCAGTTAAGATGAGAAACGTGTGAGCTTCGTGAACGATGTAGTTCGTTTGAGCTGAAAAGTGACTGCCCTTAACTGAAACGAAGTCTTGCTTGTAGGAAGACTCCGGGCCTGGGATTTAACTCCATTTCTGAAGTGAAACACACAGCATAGTTCTCATCCATTGATCACACTCTGCTTTAGATCAAGAAGCACGCTCTTGCTTTCTAGAATCTCTAAGACAGCAGGAAACGTGAGTTTGCTGAGAACAAAAGAACGGTGTTTCCTACACATACGGACCATATCTAGTCCAACTCTGCTTCTGAAACTGATACAAAGCACTGGTCCTCTACGATCCAATGCTTGTCATTTAAGGTGAGAAACTTGTGAGCTTTGTGAATGATGTAGTTCCTTTGAACTGAAAAATGACTGCCCTTACCAGAAACGAATTCTTGCTTGTAGTAAGACACAGAGCCTGGGATTTAATTCCATTTCTGAAGGGAAACACACAGCATAGTTCTCATCCATGGATCACACTCTGCTTTAGAGCGAGAAGCACACTCTAGCTTTCTAGAGTCTCTAATACAGCAGGAAATCTGAGTGTGCCCAGAACAAAAGAACGGTGTTTCCTACACATATGGACCATATGTAGTCCAAATCTGCTTCTGAAACTGATACAAATCACTGACCCTCTAACATCCAATGCTTGTCAGTTAAGATGAGAAACGTGTGAGCTTCGTGAACGATGTAGTTTCTTTGAGCAGAAAAGTGACTGCCCTTACCTGAAACGAAGTCTTGCCTGTAGGAAGACACAGAGCCTGGGATTTAAGTCCATTTCTGAAGGGAAACACCCAGCATAGTTTTCATCCATTGATCACACTCTGCTTTAGAACAAGAAGCACGCACTTCCTTTCTAGCGTCTCTAAGACAGCAGGAAACGTGAGTGTGCTGAGAACAAAAGAACAGTGTTTCCTACACATACAGACCATATCTAGTCCAACTCTGCTTCTGAAACTGGTACAAAGCACTGGTCCTCTAACATCCAATGCTTGTCTGTTTAGATGAGAAACGTGTGAGATCCGTGAACGATGTAGTTCGTTTGAGCTGAAAAGTGACTGCCCTTACCTGAAACGAAGTCTTGCTTGTAGGAAGACACAGAGCCTGGGATTTAACTCCATTTCTGAAGGGAAACACACAGCATAGTTCTCATCCATTGATCACACTCTGCTTTAGAACAAGAAGCACGCTCTCGCTTTCTAGATTCTCTAAGACAGCAGGAAACGTGAGTTTGCTGAGAACAAAAGAACGGTGTTTCCTACACATACGGACCATATCTAGTCCAACTCTGCTTCTGAAACTGATACAAAGCACTGGTCCTCTACGTTCCAATGCTTGTCTGTTAAGATGAAAAACGTGTGAGCTCCGTGAAAGATGTAGTTCCTTTGAGCTGAAAAGTGACTGCCCTTACCTGAAACGAATTCTTGCTTGTAGGGAGACTCAGAGCCTGGGATTTAACTCCATTTCTGAAGGGAAACACACAGCAGAGTTCTCATCCATGGAATACACTCTGCTTTAGAGCGAGAAGCACGCTCTTGCTTTCTAGAGTCTCTAAGAGAGCAGGAAACGTGAGTGTGCTGAGAACAAAAGAACGGTGTTTCCTACACATACGGACCATATCTAGTCCAACTCTTCTTCTGAAACTGATAGAATGCACTGGTCCTCTAACATCCAATGCTTGTCATTTAAGGTGAGAAACTTGTGAGCTTTGTGAATGATGTAGTTCCTTTGAACTGAAAAGTGACTGCCATTACCAGAAACGAATTTTTGCTTGTAGTAAGAAACAGAGCCTGGGATTTAAGTCCATTTCTCAAGGGAAACACACAGCATAGTTCTCATCCATGGATCACACTCTGCTTTAGAGCGAGAAGCACACTCTAGCTTTCTAGAATCATTAATACAGCAGGAAATCTGAGTGTGCCCAGAACAAAAGAACGGTGTTTCCTACACATATGGACCATATGTAGTCCAAATCTGCTTCTGAAACTGATACAAAGCACTGGTCCTCTAACATCCAATGCTTGTCTGTTAAGATGAGAAACGTGTGAGCTTTGTGAATGATGTAGTTCCTTTGAACTGAAAAGTGACTGCCCTTACCTGAAACGAATTCTTGCTTGTAGTAAGACACAGAGCCTGGGATTTAAGTCCATTTCTGAAGGGAAACACACAGCATAGTTCTCATCCATGGATCCCTCTCTGCTTTAGAGCGAGAAGCACACTATAGCTTTCTAGATTCTCTAATACAGCAGGAAATCTGAGTGTGCCCAGAACAAAAGAACGGTGTTTCCTACACATATGGACCATATGTAGTCCAACGCTGCTTCTGAAACTGATACAAAGCACTGGTCCTCTACCATCCAATGCTTGTCTGTCAAGATGAGAAACGTGTGAGCTCCGTGAAAGATGTAGTTCGTTTGAGCTGAAAAGTGACTGCCCTTACCTGAAACGAAGTCTTGCTTGTAGGAAGACATAGAGCCTGGCATTTAACTACTTTTCTGAAGGGAAACACACAGCATAGTTTTCATCCATGGATCACACTCTGCTTTAGAGCGAGAAGCACGCTCTTGCTTTCTAAAGTCTCTACAACAGCAGGAAACGTGAGTGTGCTGAGAACAAAAGAACGGTGTTTCCTAAACATACGGACCATATCTAGTCCAATGCAGCTTCTGAAACAGATACAAAGCACTGGTACTCTAACATCCAATGCTTGTCAGTTAAGATGAGAAACGTGTGAGCTCAGTGAACGATGTAGTTCCTTTGAACTGAAAAGTGACTGCCCTTACCTGAAACGACGTCTTGCTTGTAGGGAGACTCAGAGCCTGGGATTTAACTCCATTTATGAAGGGAAACACCCAGCATAGTTCTCATCCATGGATCACAGTCTGCTTTTGAGCGAGAAGCACGCTCTTGCTTTCTAGATTCTCTAAGACAGCAGGAATCGTGAGTGTGCTGAGAACAAAAGAACGGTGTTTCCTACACATACGGACCATATCTAGTCCAACTCTTCTTCTGAAACTGATAGAATGCACTGGTCCTCTAACTCCAATGCTTGACATTTAAGATGAGAAACGTGTGAGCTTTGTGAATGATGTAGTTCCTTTGAACTGTAAAGTGAGTGCCCTTACCTGAAACGAATTCTTGCTTGTAGTAAGACACAGAGCCTGGGATTTAAGTCCATTTCTGAAGGGAAACACACAGCATAGTTCTCATCCATGGATCACACTCTGTTTTAGAGCGAGAAGCACACTCTAGCTTTCTAGAGTCTCTAATACAGCAGGAAATCTGAGTGTGCCCAGAACAAAAGAACGGTGTTTCCTACACATATGGACCATATGTAGTCCAAATCTGCTTCTGAAACTGATACAAATCACTGACCCTCTAACATCCAATGCTTGTCAGTTGAGATGAGAAACGTGTGAGCTTCGTGAACGATGTAGTTCTTTTGAGAAGAAAAGTGACTGCTCTTACCTGAATTGATGTCTTGCTTGTAGGAAGACTCGGAGCCTGGGATTTAACTCCATTTTTGAAGTAAAACACACAGCAGTGTAATCATCCATTGATCACACTCTGCTTTAGAATAAGAAGCACGCTCTTGCTTTCAAGACTCTCTAAGACAGCAGGAAACGTGAGTGGGCTGAGATCAAAAGAACGGTGTTTCCTACACATACGGACATTATATAGTCCAACTCTGCTTCTGAAACTGATAAAAAGCACTGGTCCTCTAAAGTCTAATGCTTGTCTGTTAAGAGGAGAAACGTGTGAGCTTCGTGAACAATGTAGTTCGTTTGAGCTGAAAAGTGACTGCCCTTACCTGAAACGAAGTCTTGCCTGTAGGAAGACACAGAGCCTGGGATTTAACTCCATTTCTGAAGGGAAACACCTAGCATAGTTTTCATCCATGGATCACATTCTGCTTTACAGCAAGAAGCACGCTCTTGCTTTCTAGATTCTCCAATACAGCAGGAAATCTGAGTGTGCCCAAAACAAAAGAACGGTGTTTCCTACACATACGGACTATATGTAGTCCAAATCTTCTTCTGAAACTGATACAATGCACTGGTCCTCTAACATCCAATTCTTGACAGTTAAGATGAAAAACGTGTGAGCTTCGTGAACGATGTAGTTCCTTTGAGCAGAAAAGTGACTGCCCTTACCTGAAACGAAGTCTTGCCTGTAGGAAGACACAGAGCCTGGGATTTAACTCCATTTCTGAAGGGAAACACCCAGCATAGTTTTCATCCATTGATCACACTCTGCTTTAGAACAAGAAGCACGATCTTCCATTCTAGAGTCTCTAAGACAGCAAGAAACGTGAGTGTGCTGAGAACAAAAGAACAGTGTTTCCTACACATACACACCATATCTAGTCCAACTCTGCTTCTGAAACTGGTACAAAGCACTGGTCCTCTAACATCCAATGCTTGTCTGTTTAGATGAGAAACGTGTGAGCTCCGTGAACGATGTAGTTCGTTTGAGCTGAAAAGTGACTGCCCTTACCTGAAACGAAGTCTTGCTTGTAGGAAGACACAGAGCCTGGGATTTAACTCCATTTCTGAAGGGAAACACACAGCATAGTTCTCATCCATGGATCACAATCTGCTTTAGAGCAAGAAGCACGCTCTTGCTTTCTAGAGTCTCTAATACAGCAGGAAATCTGAGTATGCCCAGAAGAAAAGAACCGTGTTTCCTACACATACGGACCATATCTAGTCCAACTCATCTTCTGAAACTGATACAAAGCACTGGTCCTTTAACACCCAATGCTTGTCAGTTAAGATGAGAAACGTGTGAGCTTCGTGAACGATGTAGTTCGTTTGAGCAGAAAAGTGACTGCCCTTACCTTAATTGAAGTCTTGCTTGTAGGAAGACTCAGAGCCTGGGATTTAACTCCATTTCTGAAATAAAACACACAGCAGTGTACTCATCCATTGATCACACTCTGCTTTAGAACAAGAAACACGCTCTTGCTTTCTAGACTCTCCAAGACAGCAGATAACGTGAGTGTGCTGAAACAAAAGAACGGTGTTTCCTACACATACGGACCATATGTAGTCCAACGCTGCTTCTGAAACTGATACAAAGCACTGGTCCTCTACCATCCAATGCTTGTCTGTCAAGATGAGAAACGTGTGAGCTCCGTGAAAGATGTAGTTCGTTTGAGCTGAAAAGTGACTGCCCTTACCTGAAACGAAGTCTTGCTTGTAGGAAGACATAGAGCCTGGCATTTAACTACTTTTCTGAAGGGAAACACACAGCATAGTTTTCATCCATGGATCACACTCTGCTTTAGAGCGAGAAGCACGCTCTTGCTTTCTAAAGTCTCTACAACAGCAGGAAACGTGAGTGTGCTGAGAACAAAAGAACGGTGTTTCCTAAACATACGGACCATATCTAGTCCAATGCAGCTTCTGAAACAGATACAAAGCACTGGTACTCTAACATCCAATGCTTGTCAGTTAAGATGAGAAACGTGTGAGCTCAGTGAACGATGTAGTTCCTTTGAACTGAAAAGTGACTGCCCTTACCTGAAACGACGTCTTGCTTGTAGGGAGACTCAGAGCCTGGGATTTAACTCCATTTATGAAGGGAAACACCCAGCATAGTTCTCATCCATGGATCACAGTCTGCTTTTGAGCGAGAAGCACGCTCTTGCTTTCTAGATTCTCTAAGACAGCAGGAATCGTGAGTGTGCTGAGAACAAAAGAACGGTGTTTCCTACACATACGGACCATATCTAGTCCAACTCTTCTTCTGAAACTGATAGAATGCACTGGTCCTCTAACTCCAATGCTTGACATTTAAGATGAGAAACGTGTGAGCTTTGTGAATGATGTAGTTCCTTTGAACTGTAAAGTGAGTGCCCTTACCTGAAACGAATTCTTGCTTGTAGTAAGACACAGAGCCTGGGATTTAAGTCCATTTCTGAAGGGAAACACACAGCATAGTTCTCATCCATGGATCACACTCTGTTTTAGAGCGAGAAGCACACTCTAGCTTTCTAGAGTCTCTAATACAGCAGGAAATCTGAGTGTGCCCAGAACAAAAGAACGGTGTTTCCTACACATATGGACCATATGTAGTCCAAATCTGCTTCTGAAACTGATACAAATCACTGACCCTCTAACATCCAATGCTTGTCAGTTGAGATGAGAAACGTGTGAGCTTCGTGAACGATGTAGTTCGTTTGAGAAGAAAAGTGACTGCTCTTACCTGAATTGATGTCTTGCTTGTAGGAAGACTCGGAGCCTGGGATTTAACTCCATTTTTGAAGTAAAACACACAGCAGTGTAATCATCCATTGATCACACTCTGCTTTAGAATAAGAAGCACGCTCTTGCTTTCAAGACTCTCTAAGACAGCAGGAAACGTGAGTGGGCTGAGATCAAAAGAACGGTGTTTCCTACACATACGGACATTATATAGTCCAACTCTGCTTCTGAAACTGATAAAAAGCACTGGTCCTCTAAAGTCTAATGCTTGTCTGTTAAGAGGAGAAACGTGTGAGCTTCGTGAACGATGTAGTTCGTTTTAGCTGAAAAGTGACTGCCCTTACCTGAAACGAAGTCTTGCCTGTAGGAAGACACAGAGCCTGGGATTTAACTCCATTTCTGAAGGGAAACACCTAGCATAGTTTTCATCCATGGATCACATTCTGCTTTACAGCAAGAAGCACGCTCTTGCTTTCTAGATTCTCCAATACAGCAGGAAATCTGAGTGTGCCCAAAACAAAAGAACGGTGTTTCCTACACATACGGACTATATGTAGTCCAAATCTTCTTCTGAAACTGATACAATGCACTGGTCCTCTAACATCCAATTCTTGACAGTTAAGATGAAAAACGTGTGAGCTTCGTGAACGATGTAGTTCCTTTGAGCAGAAAAGTGACTGCCCTTACCTGAAACGAAGTCTTGCCTGTAGGAAGACACAGAGCCTGGGATTTAACTCCATTTCTGAAGGGAAACACCCAGCATAGTTTTCATCCATTGATCACACTCTGCTTTAGAACAAGAAGCACGATCTTCCATTCTAGAGTCTCTAAGACAGCAAGAAACGTGAGTGTGCTGAGAACAAAAGAACAGTGTTTCCTACACATACAGACCATATCTAGTCCAACTCTGCTTCTGAAACTGGTACAAAGCACTGGTCCTCTAACATCCAATGCTTGTCTGTTTAGATGAGAAACGTGTGAGCTCCGTGAACGATGTAGTTCGTTTGAGCTGAAAAGTGACTGCCCTTACCTGAAACGAAGTCTTGCTTGTAGGAAGACACAGAGCCTGGGATTTAACTCCATTTCTGAAGGGAAACACACAGCATAGTTCTCATCCATGGATCACAATCTGCTTTAGAGCAAGAAGCACGCTCTTGCTTTCTAGAGTCTCTAATACAGCAGGAAATCTGAGTATGCCCAGAAGAAAAGAACCGTGTTTCCTACACATACGGACCATATCTAGTCCAACTCTTCTTCTGAAACTGATACAAAGCACTGGTCCTTTAACACCCAATGCTTGTCAGTTAAGATGAGAAACGTGTGAGCTTCGTGAACGATGTAGTTCGTTTGAGCAGAAAAGTGACTGCCCTTACCTTAATTGAAGTCTTGCTTGTAGGAAGACTCAGAGCCTGGGATTTAACTCCATTTCTGAAATAAAACACACAGCAGTGTACTCATCCATTGATCACACTCTGCTTTAGAACAAGAAACACGCTCTTGCTTTCTAGACTCTCCAAGACAGCAGATAACGTGAGTGTGCTGAAACAAAAGAACGGTGTTTCCTACACATACGGACCATATCTCCTCCAACTCTGCTTCTGAAACTGATAAAAAGCACTGGTCCTCTAAAATCTAATGCTTGTCAGTTAAGATGAGAAACGTGTGAGCTTCGTGAACGATGTAGTTCGTTTGAGCTGAAAAGTGACTGCCCTTAACTGAAACGAAGTCTTGCTTGTAGGAAGACTCCGGGCCTGGGATTTAACTCCATTTCTGAAGTGAAACACACAGCATAGTTCTCATCCATTGATCACACTCTGCTTTAGATCAAGAAGCACGCTCTTGCTTTCTAGAATCTCTAAGACAGCAGGAAACGTGAGTGTGCTGAGAACAAAAGAACGGTGTTTCCTAAACATACGGACCATATCTAGTCCAATGCAGCTTCTGAAACAGATACAAAGCACTGGTACTCTAACATCCAATGCTTGTCAGTTAAGATGAGAAACGTGTGAGCTCAGTGAACGATGTAGTTCCTTTGAACTGAAAAGTGACTGCCCTTACCTGAAATGACGTCTTGCTTGTAGGGAGACTCAGAGCCTGGGATTTAACTCCATTTCTGAAGGGAAACACACAGCATAGTTCTCATCCATGGATCCCACTCTGCTTTAGAACAAGAAGCACGCTCTTGCTTTCTAGAGTCTCTAAGAGAGCAGGAAACGTGAGTGTGCTGAGAACAAAAGAACGGTGTTTCCTACACATACAGACCATATCTAGTCCAACTCTTCTTCTGAAACTGATAGAATGCACTGGTCCTCTAACATCCAATGCTTGTCATTTAAGGTGAGAAACTTGTGAGCTTTGTGAATGATGTAGTTCCTTTGAACTGAAAAGTGACTGCCCTTACCAGAAACGAATTCTTGCTTGTAGTAAGACACAGAGCCAGGGATTTAATTCCATTTATGAAGGGAAACACACAGCATAGTTCTCATCCATGGATCACACTCTGCTTTAGAGCGAGAAGCACACTCTAGCTTTCTAGAGTCTCTAATACAGCAGGAAATCTGAGTGTGCCCAGAACAAAAGAACGGTGTTTCCTACACATATGGACCATATGTAGTCCAAATCTGCTTCTGAAACTGATACAAATCACTGACCCTCTAACATCCAATGCTTGTCAGTTGAGATGAGAAACGTGTGAGCTTCGTGAACGATGTAGTTCTTTTGAGAAGAAAAGTGACTGCCCTTACCTGACTTGATGTCTTGCTTGTAGGAAGACTCGGAGCCTGGGATTTAACTCCATTTCTGAAGTAAAACACACAGCAGTGTAATCATCCATTGATCACACTCTGCTTTAGAATAAGAAGCAAGCTCTTGCTGTCTAGACTCTCTAAGACAGCAGGAAACGTGAGTGGGCTGAGAACAAAAGAACGGTGTTTCCTACACATATGGACATTATATAGTCCAACTCTGCTTCTGAAACTGATAAAAAGCACTGGTCCTCTAAAATCTAATGCTTGTCTGCTAAGAGGAGAAACGTGTGAGCTCCGTGAACGATGTAGTGCGTTTGAGCTGAAAAGTGACTGCCCTTACCTGAAACGAAGTCTTGCCTGTAGGAAGACACAGAGCCTGGGATTTAACTCCATTTCTGAAGGGAAACACCTAGCATAGTTTTCATCCATGGATCACATCTGCTTTAGAGCAAGAAGTACGCTCTTGCTTTCTAGATTCTCCAATACAGCAGGAAATCTGAGTGTGCCCAGAACAAAAGAACGGTGTTTCCTACACATACGGACTATATGTAGTCCAAATCTTCTTCTGAAACTGATACAATGCACTGGTCCTCTAACATCCAATTCTTGACAGTTAAGATGAGAAACGTGTGAGCTTCGTGAACGATGTAGTTTCTTTGAGCAGAAAAGTGACTGCCCTTACCTGAAACGAAGTCTTGCCTGTAGGAAGACACAGAGCCTGGGATTTAAGTCCATTTCTGAAGGGAAACACCCAGCATAGTTTTCATCCATTGATCACACTCTGCTTTAGAACAAGAAGCACGCACTTCCTTTCTAGCGTCTCTAAGACAGCAGGAAACGTGAGTGTGCTGAGAACAAAAGAACAGTGTTTCCTACACATACAGACCATATCTAGTCCAACTCTGCTTCTGAAACTGGTACAAAGCACTGGTCCTCTAACATCCAATGCTTGTCTGTTTAGATGAGAAACGTGTGAGATCCGTGAACGATGTAGTTCGTTTGAGCTGAAAAGTGACTGCCCTTACCTGAAACGAAGTCTTGCTTGTAGGAAGACACAGAGCCTGGGATTTAACTCCATTTCTGAAGGGAAACACACAGCATAGTTCTCATCCATTGATCACACTCTGCTTTAGAACAAGAAGCACGCTCTCGCTTTCTAGATTCTCTAAGACAGCAGGAAACGTGAGTTTGCTGAGAACAAAAGAACGGTGTTTCCTACACATACGGACCATATCTAGTCCAACTCTGCTTCTGAAACTGATACAAAGCACTGGTCCTCTACGATCCAATGCTTGTCTGTTAAGATGAAAAACGTGTGAGCTCCGTGAAAGATGTAGTTCCTTTGAGCTGAAAAGTGACTGCCCTTACCTGAAACGAATTCTTGCTTGTAGGGAGACTCAGAGCCTGGGATTTAACTCCATTTCTGAAGGGAAACACACAGCAGAGTTCTCATCCATGGAATACACTCTGCTTTAGAGCGAGAAGCACGCTCTTGCTTTCTAGAGTCTCTAAGAGAGCAGGAAACGTGAGTGTGCTGAGAACAAAAGAACGGTGTTTCCTACACATACGGACCATATCTAGTCCAACTCTTCTTCTGAAACTGATAGAATGCACTGGTCCTCTAACATCCAATGCTTGTCATTTAAGGTGAGAAACTTGTGAGCTTTGTGAATGATGTAGTTCCTTTGAACTGAAAAGTGACTGCCATTACCAGAAACGAATTTTTGCTTGTAGTAAGAAACAGAGCCTGGGATTTAAGTCCATTTCTCAAGGGAAACACACAGCATAGTTCTCATCCATGGATCACACTCTGCTTTAGAGCGAGAAGCACACTCTAGCTTTCTAGAATCATTAATACAGCAGGAAATCTGAGTGTGCCCAGAACAAAAGAACGGTGTTTCCTACACATATGGACCATATGTAGTCCAAATCTGCTTCTGAAACTGATACAAAGCACTGGTCCTCTAACATCCAATGCTTGTCTGTTAAGATGAGAAACGTGTGAGCTTTGTGAATGATGTAGTTCCTTTGAACTGAAAAGTGACTGCCCTTACCTGAAACGAATTCTTGCTTGTAGTAAGACACAGAGCCTGGGATTTAAGTCCATTTCTGAAGGGAAACACACAGCATAGTTCTCATCCATGGATCCCACTCTGCTTTAGAGCGAGAAGCACACTATAGCTTTCTAGATTCTCTAATACAGCAGGAAATCTGAGTGTGCCCAGAACAAAAGAACGGTTTTTCCTACACATATGGACCATATGTAGTCCAACGCTGCTTCTGAAACTGATACAAAGCACTGGTCCTCTACCATCCAATGCTTGTCTGTCAAGATGAGAAACGTGTGAGCTCCGTGAAAGATGTAGTTCGTTTGAGCTGAAAAGTGACTGCCCTTACCTGAAACGAAGTCTTGCTTGTAGGAAGACATAGAGCCTGGCATTTAACTACTTTTCTGAAGGGAAACACACAGCATAGTTTTCATCCATGGATCACACTCTGCTTTAGAGCGAGAAGCACGCTCTTGCTTTCTAAAGTCTCTACAACAGCAGGAAACGTGAGTGTGCTGAGAACAAAAGAACGGTGTTTCCTAAACATACGGACCATATCTAGTCCAATGCAGCTTCTGAAACAGATACAAAGCACTGGTACTCTAACATCCAATGCTTGTCAGTTAAGATGAGAAACGTGTGAGCTCAGTGAACGATGTAGTTCCTTTGAACTGAAAAGTGACTGCCCTTACCTGAAACGACGTCTTGCTTGTAGGGAGACTCAGAGCCTGGGATTTAACTCCATTTATGAAGGGAAACACCCAGCATAGTTCTCATCCATGGATCACAGTCTGCTTTTGAGCGAGAAGCACGCTCTTGCTTTCTAGATTCTCTAAGACAGCAGGAATCGTGAGTGTGCTGAGAACAAAAGAACGGTGTTTCCTACACATACGGACCATATCTAGTCCAACTCTTCTTCTGAAACTGATAGAATGCACTGGTCCTCTAACTCCAATGCTTGACATTTAAGATGAGAAACGTGTGAGCTTTGTGAATGATGTAGTTCCTTTGAACTGTAAAGTGAGTGCCCTTACCTGAAACGAATTCTTGCTTGTAGTAAGACACAGAGCCTGGGATTTAAGTCCATTTCTGAAGGGAAACACACAGCATAGTTCTCATCCATGGATCACACTCTGTTTTAGAGCGAGAAGCACACTCTAGCTTTCTAGAGTCTCTAATACAGCAGGAAATCTGAGTGTGCCCAGAACAAAAGAACGGTGTTTCCTACACATATGGACCATATGTAGTCCAAATCTGCTTCTGAAACTGATACAAATCACTGACCCTCTAACATCCAATGCTTGTCAGTTGAGATGAGAAACGTGTGAGCTTCGTGAACGATGTAGTTCTTTTGAGAAGAAAAGTGACTGCTCTTACCTGAATTGATGTCTTGCTTGTAGGAAGACTCGGAGCCTGGGATTTAACTCCATTTTTGAAGTAAAACACACAGCAGTGTAATCATCCATTGATCACACTCTGCTTTAGAATAAGAAGCACGCTCTTGCTTTCAAGACTCTCTAAGACAGCAGGAAACGTGAGTGGGCTGAGATCAAAAGAACGGTGTTTCCTACACATACGGACATTATATAGTCCAACTCTGCTTCTGAAACTGATAAAAAGCACTGGTCCTCTAAAGTCTAATGCTTGTCTGTTAAGAGGAGAAACGTGTGAGCTTCGTGAACGATGTAGTTCGTTTGAGCTGAAAAGTGACTGCCCTTACCTGAAACGAAGTCTTGCCTGTAGGAAGACACAGAGCCTGGGATTTAACTCCATTTCTGAAGGGAAACACCTAGCATAGTTTTCATCCATGGATCACATTCTGCTTTACAGCAAGAAGCACGCTCTTGCTTTCTAGATTCTCCAATACAGCAGGAAATCTGAGTGTGCCCAAAACAAAAGAACGGTGTTTCCTACACATACGGACTATATGTAGTCCAAATCTTCTTCTGAAACTGATACAATGCACTGGTCCTCTAACATCCAATTCTTGACAGTTAAGATGAAAAACGTGTGAGCTTCGTGAACGATGTAGTTCCTTTGAGCAGAAAAGTGACTGCCCTTACCTGAAACGAAGTCTTGCCTGTAGGAAGACACAGAGCCTGGGATTTAACTCCATTTCTGAAGGGAAACACCCAGCATAGTTTTCATCCATTGATCACACTCTGCTTTAGAACAAGAAGCACGATCTTCCATTCTAGAGTCTCTAAGACAGCAAGAAACGTGAGTGTGCTGAGAACAAAAGAACAGTGTTTCCTACACATACAGACCATATCTAGTCCAACTCTGCTTCTGAAACTGGTACAAAGCACTGGTCCTCTAACATCCAATGCTTGTCTGTTTAGATGAGAAACGTGTGAGCTCCGTGAACGATGTAGTTCGTTTGAGCTGAAAAGTGACTGCCCTTACCTGAAACGAAGTCTTGCTTGTAGGAAGACACAGAGCCTGGGATTTAACTCCATTTCTGAAGGGAAACACACAGCATAGTTCTCATCCATGGATCACAATCTGCTTTAGAGCAAGAAGCACGCTCTTGCTTTCTAGAGTCTCTAATACAGCAGGAAATCTGAGTATGCCCAGAAGAAAAGAACCGTGTTTCCTACACATACGGACCATATCTAGTCCAACTCTTCTTCTGAAACTGATACAAAGCACTGGTCCTTTAACACCCAATGCTTGTCAGTTAAGATGAGAAACGTGTGAGCTTCGTGAACGATGTAGTTCGTTTGAGCAGAAAAGTGACTGCCCTTACCTTAATTGAAGTCTTGCTTGTAGGAAGACTCAGAGCCTGGGATTTAACTCCATTTCTGAAATAAAACACACAGCAGTGTACTCATCCATTGATCACACTCTGCTTTAGAACAAGAAACACGCTCTTGCTTTCTAGACTCTCCAAGACAGCAGATAACGTGAGTGTGCTGAAACAAAAGAACGGTGTTTCCTACACATACGGACCATATCTCCTCCAACTCTGCTTCTGAAACTGATAAAAAGCACTGGTCCTCTAAAATCTAATGCTTGTCAGTTAAGATGAGAAACGTGTGAGCTTCGTGAACGATGTAGTTCGTTTGAGCTGAAAAGTGACTGCCCTTAACTGAAACGAAGTCTTGCTTGTAGGAAGACTCCGGGCCTGGGATTTAACTCCATTTCTGAAGTGAAACACACAGCATAGTTCTCATCCATTGATCACACTCTGCTTTAGATCAAGAAGCACGCTCTTGCTTTCTAGAATCTCTAAGACAGCAGGAAACGTGAGTGTGCTGAGAACAAAAGAACGGTGTTTCCTAAACATACGGACCATATCTAGTCCAACTCTTCTTCTGAAACTGATAGAATGCACTTGTCCTCTAACATCCAATGCTTGTCATTTAAGGTGAGAAACTTGTGAGCTTTGTGAATGATGTAGTTCCTTTGAACTGAAAAGTGACTGCCCTTACCAGAAACGAATTCTTGCTTGTAGTAAGACACAGAGCCAGGGATTTAATTCCATTTATGAAGGGAAACACACAGCATAGTTCTCATCCATGGATCACACTCTGCTTTAGAGCGAGAAGCACACTCTAGCTTTCTAGAGTCTCTAATACAGCAGGAAATCTGAGTGTGCCCAGAACAAAAGAACGGTGTTTCCTACACATATGGACCATATGTAGTCCAAATCTGCTTCTGAAACTGATACAAATCACTGACCCTCTAACATCCAATGCTTGTCAGTTGAGATGAGAAACGTGTGAGCTTCGTGAACGATGTAGTTCTTTTGAGAAGAAAAGTGACTGCCCTTACCTGACTTGATGTCTTGCTTGTAGGAAGACTCGGAGCCTGGGATTTAACTCCATTTCTGAAGTAAAACACACAGCAGTGTAATCATCCATTGATCACACTCTGCTTTAGAATAAGAAGCAAGCTCTTGCTGTCTAGACTCTCAAAGACAGCAGGAAACGTGAGTGGGCTGAGAACAAAAGAACGGTGTTTCCTACACATATGGACATTATATAGTCCAACTCTGCTTCTGAAACTGATAAAAAGCACTGGTCCTCTAAAATCTAATGCTTGTCTGCTAAGAGGAGAAACGTGTGAGCTCCGTGAACGATGTAGTGCGTTTGAGCTGAAAAGTGACTGCCCTTACCTGAAACGAAGTCTTGCCTGTAGGAAGACACAGAGCCTGGGATTTAACTCCATTTCTGAAGGGAAACACCTAGCATAGTTTTCATCCATGGATCACATCTGCTTTAGAGCAAGAAGTACGCTCTTGCTTTCTAGATTCTCCAATACAGCAGGAAATCTGAGTGTGCCCAGAACAAAAGAACGGTGTTTCCTACACATACGGACTATATGTAGTCCAAATCTTCTTCTGAAACTGATACAATGCACTGGTCCTCTAACATCCAATTCTTGACAGTTAAGATGAAAAACGTGTGAGCTTCGTGAACAATGTAGTTCCTTTGAGCAGAAAAGTGACTGCCCTTTCCTGAAACGAAGTCTTGCCTGTAGGAAGACACAGAGCCTGGGATTTAACTCCATTTCTGAAGGGAAACACCCAGCATAGTTTTCATCCATTGATCACACTCTGCTTTAGAACAAGAAGCACGCTCTTGCTTTCTAGAGTCTGTAAGACAGCAGGAAACGTGAGTGTGCTGAGAACAAAAGAACAGTGTTTCCTACACATACAGACTATATGTAGTCCAACTCTGCTTCTGAAACTGGTACAAAGCAGTGGTCCTCTAACATCCAATGCTTGTCTGTTTAGATGAGAAACTTATGAGCTCCGTGAACGATGTAGTTCCTTTGAGCTGAAAAGTGACTGCCCTTACCTGAAACGAAGTCTTGCTTGTAGGAAGACACAGAGCCTGGGATTTAACTCCATTTCTGAAGGGAAACACACAGCATAGTTCTCATCCATGGATCACACTCTGCTTTAGAGTGAGAAGCACACTCTAGCTTTCTAGAGTCTCTATAACAACAGGAAATCTGAGTGTGCCCAGAACAAAAGAACGGTGTTTCCTACACATATGGACCATATGTAGTCCAAATCTGCTTCTGAAACTGATACAAATCACTGAGCCTCTAACATCCAATGCTTGTCAGTTGAGATGAGAAACGTGTGAGCTTCGTGAACGATGTAGTTCGTTTGAGAAGAAAAGTCACTGCCCTTACCTGAAATGATGTCTTGCTTGTAGGAAGACTCGGAGCCTGGGATTTAACTCCATTTCTGAAGTAAAACACACAGCAGTGTAATCATCCATTGATCACACTCTGCTTTAGAATAAGAAGCACGCTCTTGCTTTCTAGACTCTCTAAGACAGCAGGGAATGTGAGTGGGCTGAGAACAAAAGAACGGTGTTTCCTACACATACGGACATTATATAGTCCAACTCTGCTTCTGAAACTGATAAAAAGCAATGGTCCTCTAAAATCTAATGCTTGTCTGTTAAGAGGAGAAACGTGTGAGCTTCGTGAACGATGTAGTTCGTTTGAGCTGAAAAGTGACTGCCCTTACCTGAAACGAAGTCTTGCCTGTAGGAAGACACAGAGCCTGGGATTTAAGTCCATTTCTGAAGGGAAACACCTAGCATAGGTTTCATCCATGGATCACATTCTGCTTTAGAGCCAGAAGCATGCTCTTGCTTTCTAGATTCTCCAATACAGCAGGAAATCTGAGTGTGCCCAGAACAAAAGAACGGTGTTTCCTAAACATACGGACTATATGTAGTCCAAATCTTCTTCTGAAACTGATACAATGCACTGGTCCTCTAACATCCAATTCTTGACAGTTAAGATGAAAAACGTGTGAGCTTCGTGAACGATGTAGTTCCTTTGAGCAGAAAAGTGACTGCCCTTTCCTGAAACGAAGTCTTGCCTGTAGGAAGACACAGAGCCTGGGATTTAACTCCATTTCTGACGGGAAACACCCAGCATAGTTTTCATCCATTGATCACACTCTGCTTTAGAACAAGAAGCACGCTCTTGCTTTCTAGAGTCTCTAAGACAGCAGGAAACGTGAGTGTGCTGAGAAGAAAAGAACAGTGTTTCCTACACATACAGACCATATCTAGTCCAACTCTGCTTCTGAAACTAGTACAAAGCACTGGTCCTCTAACATCCAATGCTTGTCTGTTTAGATGAGAAACGTGTGAGGTACGTGAACGATGTAGTTCGTTTGAGCTGAAAAGTGACTGCCCTTACCTGAAACGAAGTCTTGCTTGTAGGAAGAAACAGAACCTGGGATTTAACTCCATTTCTGAAGGGAAACACACAGCATAGTTCTCATCCATGGATCACAATCTGCTTTAGAGCAAGAAGCACGCTCTTGCTTTCTAGAGTCTCTAATACAGCAGGAAATCTGAGTATGCCCAGAACAAAGAACCGTGTTTCCTACACATACGGACCATATCTAGTCCAACTCTTCTTCTGAAACTGATACAAAGCACTGGTCCTTTAACACCCAATGCTTGTCAGTTAAGATGAGAAACGTGTGAGCTTCGTGAACGATGTAGTTCGTTTGAGCAGAAAAGGGACTGCCCTTACCTTAATTGAAGTCTTGCTTGTAGGAAGACTCAGAGCCTGGGATTTAACTCCATTTCTGAAATAAAACACAAAGCAGTGTAATCATCCATTGATCACACTCTGCTTTAGAACAAGAAGCACGCTCTTGCTTTCTAAAGTCTCTACAACAGCAGGAAACGTGAGTGTGCTGAGAACAAAAGAACGGTGTTTCCCAAACATACGGACCATATCTAGTCCAATGCAGCGTCTGAAACAGATACAAAGCACTGGTACTCTAACATCCAATGCTTGTCAGTTAAGATGAGAAACGTCTGAGCTCAGTGAACGATGTAGTTCCTTTGAACTGAAAAGTGACTGCCCTTACCTGAAACGAAGTCTTGCTTGTAAGGAGACTCAGAGCCTGGGATTTAACTCCATTTATGAAGGGAAACACACAGCATAGTTCTCATCCATGGATCACAGTCTGCTTTAGAGCGAGAAGCACGCTCTTGCTTTCTAGATTCTCTAAGACAGCAGGAATCGTGAGTGTGCTGAGAACAAAAGAACGGTGTTTCCTACACATACGGACCATATGTAGTCCAAATCTGCTTCTGAAACTGATACAAATCACTGACCCTCTAACATCCAATGCTTGTCAGTTGAGATGAGAAACGTGTGAGCTTCGTGAACGATGTAGTTCTTTTGAGAAGAAAAGTGACTGCCCTTACCTGAATTGATGTCTTGCTTGTAGGAAGACTCGGAGCCTGGGATTTAACTCCATTTTTGAAGTAAAACACACAGCAGTGTAATCATCCATTGATCACACTCTGCTTTAGAATAAGAAGCAGGCTCTTGCTTTCAAGACTCTCTAAGACAGCAGGATACGTGAGTGGGCTGAGATCAAAAGAACGGTGTTTCCTACACATACGGACATTATATAGTCCAACTCTGCTTCTGAAACTGATAAAAAGCACTGGTCCTCTAAAGTCTAATGCTTGTCTGTTAAGAGGAGAAACGTGTGAGCTTCGTGAACAATGTAGTTCGTTTGAGCTGAAAAGTGACTGCCCTTACCTGAAACGAAGTCTTGCCTGTAGGAAGACACAGAGCCTGGGATTTAACTCCATTTCTGAAGGGAAACACCTAGCATAGTTTTCATCCATGGATCACATTCTGCTTTACAGCAAGAAGCATGCTCTTGCTTTCTAGATTCTCCAATACAGCAGGAAATCTGAGTGTGCCCAAAACAAAAGAACGGTGTTTCCTACACATACGGACTATATGTAGTCCAAATCTTCTTCTGAAACTGATACAATGCACTGGTCCTCTAACATCCAATTCTTGACAGTTAAGATGAAAAACGTGTGAGCTTCGTGAACGATGTAGTTCCTTTGAGCAGAAAAGTGACTGCCCTTACCTGAAACGAAGTCTTGCCTGTAGGAAGACACAGAGCCTGGGATTTAACTCCATTTCTGAAGGAAAACACCCAGCATAGTTTTCATCCATTGATCACACTCTGCTTTAGAACAAGAAGCACGATCTTCCATTCTAGAGTCTCTAAGACAGCAAGAAACGTGAGTGTGCTGAGAACAAAAGAACAGTGTTTCCTACACATACACACCATATCTAGTCCAACTCTGCTTCTGAAACTGGTAAAAAGCACTGGTCCTCTAACATCCAATGCTTGTCTGTTTAGATGAGAAACGTGTTAGTTCCGTGAACGATGTAGTTCGTTTGAGCTGAAAAGTGACTGCCCTTACCTGAAACGAAGTCTTGCTTGTAGGAAGACACAGAGCCTGGGATTTAACTCCATTTCTGAAGGGAAACACACAGCATAGTTCTCATCCATGGATCACAATCTGCTTTAGAGCAGGAAGCACGCTCTTGCTTTCTAGAGTCTCTAATACAGCAGGAAATCAGAGTATGCCCAGAACAAAAGAACCGTGTTTCCTACACATACGGACCATATCTAGTCCAACTCTTCTTCTGAAACTGATACAAAGCACTGGTCCTTTAACACCCAATGCTTGTCAGTTAAGATGAGAAACGTGTGAGCTTCGTGAACGATGTAGTTCGTTTGAGCAGAAAAGTGACTGTCCTTACCTTAATTGAAGTCTTGCTTGTAGGAAGACTCAGAGCCTGGGATTTAACTCCATTTCTGAAATAAAACACACAGCAGTGTACTCATCCATTGATCACACTCTGCTTTAGAACAAGAAGCACGCTCTTGCTTTCTAGACTCTCCAAGACAGCAGATAACGTGAGTGTGCTGAAACAAAAGAACGGTGTTTCCTACACATACGGACCATATCTCCTCCAACTCTGCTTCTGAAACTGATAAAAAGCACTGGTCCTCTAAAATCTAATGCTTGTCAGTTAAGATGAGAAACGTGTGAGCTTCGTGAACGATGTAGTTCGTTTGAGCTGAAAAGTGACTGCCCTTAACTGAAACGAAGTCTTGCTTGTAGGAAGACTCCGGGCCTGGGATTTAACTCCATTTCTGAAGTGCAACACACAGCATAGTTCTCATCCATTGATCACACTCTGCTTTAGATCAAGAAGCACGCTCTTGCTTTCTAGAATCTCTAAGACAGCAGGAAACGTGAGTTTGCTGAGAACAAAAGAACGGTGTTTCCTACACATACGGACCATATCTAGTCCAACTCTGCTTCTGAAACTGATACAAAGCACTGGTCCTCTACGATCCAATGCTTGTCTGTTAAGATGAGAAACGTGTGAGCTCCGTGAAAGATGTAGTTCCTTTGAGCTGAAAAGTGACTGCCCTTACCTGAAACGAAGTCTTGATTGTAGGGAGACTCGGAGCCTGGGATTTAACTCCATTTCTGAAGGGAAACACACAACATAGTTCTCATCCATGGATCACACTCTGCTTTAGAACAAGAAGCACGCTCTTGCTTTCTAGAGTCTCTAAGAGAGCAGGAAACGTGAGTGTGCTGAGAACAAAAGAACGGTGTTTCCTACACATACGGACCATATCTAGTCCAACTATTCTTCTGAAACTGATACAATGCACTGGTCCTCTAACATCCAATGCTTGTCATTTAAGGTGAGAAACTTGTGAGCTTTGTGAATGATGTAGTTCCTTTGAAGTGAAAAATGACTGCCCTTACCAGAAACGAATTCTTGCTTGTAGTAAGACACAGAGCCTGGGATTTAATTCCATTTCTGAAGGGAAACACACACCATAGTTCTCATCCATGGATCACACTCTGCTTTAGAGCGAGAAGCACACTCTAGCTTTCTAGAGTCTCTAATACAGCAGGAAATCTGAGTGTGCCCAGAACAAAAGAACGGTGTTTCCTACACATATGGACCATATGTAGTCCAAATCTGCTTCTGAAACTGATACAAATCACTGACCCTCTAACATCCAATGCTTGTCAGTTGAGATGAGAAACGTGTGAGCTTCATGAACGATGTAGTTTCTTTGAGCAGAAAAGTGACTGCCCTTACCTGAAACGAAGTCTTGCCTGTAGGAAGACACAGAGCCTGGGATTTAAGTCCATTTCTGAAGGGAAACACCCAGCATAGTTTTTATCCATTGATCACACTCTGCTTTAGAACAAGAAGCACGCACTTCCTTTCTAGCGTCTCTAAGACAGCAGGAAACGTGAGTGTGCTGAGAACAAAAGAACAGTGTTTCCTACACATACAGACCATATCTAGTCCAACTCTGCTTCTGAAACTGGTACAAAGCACTGGTCCTCTAACATCCAATGCTTGTCTGTTTAGATGAGAAACGTGTGAGATCCGTGAACGATGTAGTTCGTTTGAGCTGAAAAGTGACTGCCCTTACCTGAAACGAAGTCTTGCTTGTAGGAAGACACAGAGCCTGGGATTTAACTCCATTTCTGAAGGGAAACACACAGCATAGTTCTCATCCATTGATCACACTCTGCTTTAGAACAAGAAGCACGCTCTCGCTTTCTAGATTCTCTAAGACAGCAGGAAACGTGAGTTTGCTGAGAACAAAAGAACGGTGTTTCCTACACATACGGACCATATCTAGTCCAACTCTGCTTCTGAAACTGATACAAAGCACTGGTCCTCTACGATCCAATGCTTGTCTGTTAAGATGAAAAACGTGTGAGCTCCGTGAAAGATGTAGTTCCTTTGAGCTGAAAAGTGACTGCCCTTACCTGAAACGAATTCTTGCTTGTAGGGAGACTCAGAGCCTGGGATTTAACTCCATTTCTGAAGGGAAACACACAGCAGAGTTCTCATCCATGGAATACACTCTGCTTTAGAGCGAGAAGCACGCTCTTGCTTTCTAGAGTCTCTAAGAGAGCAGGAAACGTGAGTGTGCTGAGAACAAAAGAACGGTGTTTCCTACACATACGGACCATATCTAGTCCAACTCTTCTTCTGAAACTGATAGAATGCACTGGTCCTCTAACATCCAATGCTTGTCATTTAAGGTGAGAAACTTGTGAGCTTTGTGAATGATGTAGTTCCTTTGAACTGAAAAGTGACTGCCATTACCAGAAACGAATTTTTGCTTGTAGTAAGAAACAGAGCCTGGGATTTAAGTCCATTTCTGAAGGGAAACACACAGCATAGTTCTCATCCATGGATCACACTCTGCTTTAGAGCGAGAAGCACACTCTAGCTTTCTAGAATCATTAATACAGCAGGAAATCTGAGTGTGCCCAGAACAAAAGAACGGTGTTTCCTACACATATGGACCATATGTAGTCCAAATCTGCTTCTGAAACTGATACAAAGCACTGGTCCTCTAACATCCAATGCTTGTCTGTTAAGATGAGAAACGTGTGAGCTTTGTGAATGATGTAGTTCCTTTGAACTGAAAAGTGACTGCCCTTACCTGAAACGAATTCTTGCTTGTAGTAAGACACAGAGCCTGGGATTTAAGTCCATTTCTGAAGGGAAACACACAGCATAGTTCTCCTCCATGGATCCCACTCTGCTTTAGAGCGAGAAGCACACTATAGCTTTCTAGATTCTCTAATACAGCAGGAAATCTGAGTGTGCCCAGAACAAAAGAACGGTGTTTCCTACACATATGGACCATATGTAGTCCAACGCTGCTTCTGAAACTGATACAAAGCACTGGTCCTCTACCATCCAATGCTTGTCTGTCAAGATGAGAAACGTGTGAGCTCCGTGAAAGATGTAGTTCGTTTGAGCTGAAAAGTGACTGCCCTTACCTGAAACAAAGTCTTGCTTGTAGGAAGACATAGAGCCTGGCATTTAACTACTTTTCTGAAGGGAAACACACAGCATAGTTTTCATCCATGGATCACACTCTGCTTTAGAGCGAGAAGCACGCTCTTGCTTTCTAAAGTCTCTACAACAGCAGGAAACGTGAGTGTGCTGAGAACAAAAGAACGGTGTTTCCTAAACATACGGACCATATCTAGTCCAATGCAGCTTCTGAAACAGATACAAAGCACTGGTACTCTAACATCCAATGCTTGTCAGTTAAGATGAGAAACGTGTGAGCTCAGTGAACGATGTAGTTCCTTTGAACTGAAAAGTGACTGCCCTTACCTGAAACGACGTCTTGCTTGTAGGGAGACTCAGAGCCTGGGATTTAACTCCATTTATGAAGGGAAACACCCAGCATAGTTCTCATCCATGGATCACAGTCTGCTTTAGAGCGAGAAGCACGCTCTTGCTTTCTAGATTCTCTAAGACAGCAGGAATCGTGAGTGTGCTGAGAACAAAAGAACGGTGTTTCCTACACATACGGACCATATCTAGTCCAACTCTTCTTCTGAAACTGATAGAATGCACTGGTCCTCTAACTCCAATGCTTGACATTTAAGATGAGAAACGTGTGAGCTTTGTGAATGATGTAGTTCCTTTGAACTGTAAAGTGAGTGCCCTTACCTGAAACGAATTCTTGCTTGTAGTAAGACACAGAGCCTGGGATTTAAGTCCATTTCTGAAGGGAAACACACAGCATAGTTCTCATCCATGGATCACACTCTGTTTTAGAGCGAGAAGCACACTCTAGCTTTCTAGAGTCTCTAATACAGCAGGAAATCTGAGTGTGCCCAGAACAAAAGAACGGTGTTTCCTACACATATGGACCATATGTAGTCCAAATCTGCTTCTGAAACTGATACAAATCACTGACCCTCTAACATCCAATGCTTGTCAGTTGAGATGAGAAACGTGTGAGCTTCGTGAACGATGTAGTTCTTTTGAGAAGAAAAGTGACTGCTCTTACCTGAATTGATGTCTTGCTTGTAGGAAGACTCGGAGCCTGGGATTTAACTCCATTTTTGAAGTAAAACACACAGCAGTGTAATCATCCATTGATCACACTCTGCTTTAGAATAAGAAGCACGCTCTTGCTTTCAAGACTCTCTAAGACAGCAGGAAACGTGAGTGGCCTGAGATCAAAAGAACGGTGTTTCCTACACATACGGACATTATATAGTCCAACTCTGCTTCTGAAACTGATAAAAAGCACTGGTCCTCTAAAGTCTAATGCTTGTCTGTTAAGAGGAGAAACGTGTGAGCTTCGTGAACGATGTAGTTCGTTTGAGCTGAAAAGTGACTGCCCTTACCTGAAACGAAGTCTTGCCTGTAGGAAGACACAGAGCCTGGGATTTAACTCCATTTCTGAAGGGAAACACCTAGCATAGTTTTCATCCATGGATCACATTCTGCTTTACAGCAAGAAGCACGCTCTTGCTTTCTAGATTCTCCAATACAGCAGGAAATCTGAGTGTGCCCAAAACAAAAGAACGGTGTTTCCTACACATACGGACTATATGTAGTCCAAATCTTCTTCTGAAACTGATACAATGCACTGGTCCTCTAACATCCAATTCTTGACAGTTAAGATGAAAAACGTGTGAGCTTCGTGAACGATGTAGTTCCTTTGAGCAGAAAAGTGACTGCCCTTACCTGAAACGAAGTCTTGCCTGTAGGAAGACACAGAGCCTGGGATTTAACTCCATTTCTGAAGGGAAACACCCAGCATAGTTTTCATCCATTGATCACACTCTGCTTTAGAACAAGAAGCACGATCTTCCATTCTAGAGTCTCTAAGACAGCAAGAAACGTGAGTGTGCTGAGAACAAAAGAACAGTGTTTCCTACACATACAGACCATATCTAGTCCAACTCTGCTTCTGAAACTGGTACAAAGCACTGGTCCTCTAACATCCAATGCTTGTCTGTTTAGATGAGAAACGTGTGAGCTCCGTGAACGATGTAGTTCGTTTGAGCTGAAAAGTGACTGCCCTTACCTGAAACGAAGTCTTGCTTGTAGGAAGACACAGAGCCTGGGATTTAACTCCATTTCTGAAGGGAAACACACAGCATAGTTCTCATCCATGGATCACAATCTGCTTTAGAGCAAGAAGCACGCTCTTGCTTTCTAGAGTCTCTAATACAGCAGGAAATCTGAGTATGCCCAGAAGAAAAGAACCGTGTTTCCTACACATACGGACCATATCTAGTCCAACTCTTCTTCTGAATCTGATACAAAGCACTGGTCCTCTAACATCCAATGCTTGTCTGTTTAGATGAGAAACGTGTGAGATCCGTGAACGATGTAGTTCGTTTGAGCTGAAAAGTGACTGCCCTTACCTGAAACGAAGTCTTGCTTGTCGGAAGACACAGAGCCTGGGATTTAACTCCATTTCTGAAGGGAAACACACAGCATAGTTCTCATCCATTGATCACACTCTGCTTTAGAACAAGAAGCACGCTCTCGCTTTCTAGATTCTCTAAGACAGCAGGAAACGTGAGTTTGCTGAGAACAAAAGAACGGTGTTTCCTACATATACGGACCATATCTAGTCCAACTCTGCTTCTGAAACTGATACAAAGCACTGGTCCTCTACGATCCAATGCTTGTCTGTTAAGATGAAAAACGTGTGAGCTCCGTGAAAGATGTAGTTCCTTTGAGCTGAAAAGTGACTGCCCTTACCTGAAACGAATTCTTGCTTGTAGGGAGACTCAGAGCCTGGGATTTAACTCCATTTCTGAAGGGAAACACACAGCAGAGTTCTCATCCATGGAATACACTCTGCTTTAGAGCGAGAAGCACGCTCTTGCTTTCTAGAGTCTCTAAGAGAGCAGGAAACGTGAGTGTGCTGAGAACAAAAGAACGGTGTTTCCTACACATACGGACCATATCTAGTCCAACTCTTCTTCTGAAACTGATAGAATGCACTGGTCCTCTAACATCCAATGCTTGTCATTTAAGGTGAGAAACTTGTGAGCTTTGTGAATGATGTAGTTCCTTTGAACTGAAAAGTGACTGCCATTACCAGAAACGAATTTTTGCTTGTAGTAAGAAACAGAGCCTGGGATTTAAGTCCATTTCTGAAGGGAAACACACAGCATAGTTCTCATCCATGGATCACACTCTGCTTTAGAGCGAGAAGCACACTCTAGCTTTCTAGAATCATTAATACAGCAGGAAATCTGAGTGTGCCCAGAACAAAAGAACGGTGTTTCCTACACATATGGACCATATGTAGTCCAAATCTGCTTCTGAAACTGATACAAAGCACTGGTCCTCTAACATCCAATGCTTGTCTGTTAAGATGAGAAACGTGTGAGCTTTGTGAATGATGTAGTTCCTTTGAACTGAAAAGTGACTGCCCTTACCTGAAACGAATTCTTGCTTGTAGTAAGACACAGAGCCTGGGATTTAAGTCCATTTCTGAAGGGAAACACACAGCATAGTTCTCCTCCATGGATCCCACTCTGCTTTAGAGCGAGAAGCACACTATAGCTTTCTAGATTCTCTAATACAGCAGGAAATCTGAGTGTGCCCAGAACAAAAGAACGGTGTTTCCTACACATATGGACCATATGTAGTCCAACGCTGCTTCTGAAACTGATACAAAGCACTGGTCCTCTACCATCCAATGCTTGTCTGTCAAGATGAGAAACGTGTGAGCTCCGTGAAAGATGTAGTTCGTTTGAGCTGAAAAGTGACTGCCCTTACCTGAAACGAAGTCTTGCTTGTAGGAAGACATAGAGCCTGGCATTTAACTACTTTTCTGAAGGGAAACACACAGCATAGTTTTCATCCATGGATCACACTCTGCTTTAGAGCGAGAAGCACGCTCTTGCTTTCTAAAGTCTCTACAACAGCAGGAAACGTGAGTGTGCTGAGAACAAAAGAACGGTGTTTCCTAAACATACGGACCATATCTAGTCCAATGCAGCTTCTGAAACAGATACAAAGCACTGGTACTCTAACATCCAATGCTTGTCAGTTAAGATGAGAAACGTGTGAGCTCAGTGAACGATGTAGTTCCTTTGAACTGAAAAGTGACTGCCCTTACCTGAAACGACGTCTTGCTTGTAGGGAGACTCAGAGCCTGGGATTTAACTCCATTTATGAAGGGAAACACCCAGCATAGTTCTCATCCATGGATCACAGTCTGCTTTAGAGCGAGAAGCACGCTCTTGCTTTCTAGATTCTCTAAGACAGCAGGAATCGTGAGTGTGCTGAGAACAAAAGAACGGTGTTTCCTACACATACGGACCATATCTAGTCCAACTCTTCTTCTGAAACTGATAGAATGCACTGGTCCTCTAACTCCAATGCTTGACATTTAAGATGAGAAACGTGTGAGCTTTGTGAATGATGTAGTTCCTTTGAACTGTAAAGTGAGTGCCCTTACCTGAAACGAATTCTTGCTTGTAGTAAGACACAGAGCCTGGGATTTAAGTCCATTTCTGAAGGGAAACACACAGCATAGTTCTCATCCATGGATCACACTCTGTTTTAGAGCGAGAAGCACACTCTAGCTTTCTAGAGTCTCTAATACAGCAGGAAATCTGAGTGTGCCCAGAACAAAAGAACGGTGTTTCCTACACATATGGACCATATGTAGTCCAAATCTGCTTCTGAAACTGATACAAATCACTGACCCTCTAACATCCAATGCTTGTCAGTTGAGATGAGAAACGTGTGAGCTTCGTGAACGATGTAGTTCTTTTGAGAAGAAAAGTGACTGCTCTTACCTGAATTGATGTCTTGCTTGTAGGAAGACTCGGAGCCTGGGATTTAACTCCATTTTTGAAGTAAAACACACAGCAGTGTAATCATCCATTGATCACACTCTGCTTTAGAATAAGAAGCACGCTCTTGCTTTCAAGACTCTCTAAGACAGCAGGAAACGTGAGTGGCCTGAGATCAAAAGAACGGTGTTTCCTACACATACGGACATTATATAGTCCAACTCTGCTTCTGAAACTGATAAAAAGCACTGGTCCTCTAAAGTCTAATGCTTGTCTGTTAAGAGGAGAAACGTGTGAGCTTCGTGAACGATGTAGTTTGTTTGAGCTGAAAAGTGACTGCCCTTACCTGAAACGAAGTCTTGCCTGTAGGAAGACACAGAGCCTGGGATTTAACTCCATTTCTGAAGGGAAACACCTAGCATAGTTTTCATCCATGGATCACATTCTGCTTTACAGCAAGAAGCACGCTCTTGCTTTCTAGATTCTCCAATACAGCAGGAAATCTGAGTGTGCCCAAAACAAAAGAACGGTGTTTCCTACACATACGGACTATATGTAGTCCAAATCTTCTTCTGAAACTGATACAATGCACTGGTCCTCTAACATCCAATTCTTGACAGTTAAGATGAAAAACGTGTGAGCTTCGTGAACGATGTAGTTCCTTTGAGCAGAAAAGTGACTGCCCTTACCTGAAACGAAGTCTTGCCTGTAGGAAGACACAGAGCCTGGGATTTAACTCCATTTCTGAAGGGAAACACCCAGCATAGTTTTCATCCATTGATCACACTCTGCTTTAGAACAAGAAGCACGATCTTCCATTCTAGAGTCTCTAAGACAGCAAGAAACGTGAGTGTGCTGAGAACAAAAGAACAGTGTTTCCTACACATACAGACCATATCTAGTCCAACTCTGCTTCTGAAACTGGTACAAAGCACTGGTCCTCTAACATCCAATGCTTGTCTGTTTAGATGAGAAACGTGTGAGCTCCGTGAACGATGTAGTTCGTTTGAGCTGAAAAGTGACTGCCCTTACCTGAAACGAAGTCTTGCTTGTAGGAAGACACAGAGCCTGGGATTTAACTCCATTTCTGAAGGGAAACACACAGCATAGTTCTCATCCATGGATCACAATCTGCTTTAGAGCAAGAAGCACGCACTTGCTTTCTAGAGTCTCTAATACAGCAGGAAATCTGAGTATGCCCAGAAGAAAAGAACCGTGTTTCCTACACATACGGACCATATCTAGTCCAACTCTTCTTCTGAATCTGATACAAAGCACTGGTCCTTTAACACCCAATGCTTGTCAGTTAAGATGAGAAACGTGTGAGCTTCGTGAACGATGTAGTTCGTTTGAGCAGAAAAGGGACTGCCCTTACCTTAATTGAAGTCTTGCTTGTAGGAAGACTCAGAGCCTGGGATTTAACTCCATTTCTGAAATAAAACACACAGCAGTGTACTCATCCATTGATCACACTCTGCTTTAGAACAAGAAACACGCTCTTGCTTTCTAGACTCTCCAAGACAGCAGATAACGTGAGTGTGCTGAAACAAAAGAACGGTGTTTCCTACACATACGGACCATATCTCCTCCAACTCTGCTTCTGAAACTGATAAAAAGCACTGGTCCTCTAAAATCTAATGCTTGTCAGTTAAGATGAGAAACGTGTGAGCTTCGTGAACGATGTAGTTCGTTTGAGCTGAAAAGTGACTGCCCTTAACTGAAACGAAGTCTTGCTTTTAGGAAGACTCCGGGCCTGGGATTTAACTCCATTTCTGAAGTGAAACACACAGCATAGTTCTCATCCATTGATCACACTCTGCTTTAGATCAAGAAGCACGCTCTTGCTTTCTAGAATCTCTAAGACAGCAGGAAACGTGAGTTTGCTGAGAACAAAAGAACGGTGTTTCCTACACATACGGACCATATCTAGTCCAACTCTTCTTCTGAAACTGATACAATGCACTGGTCCTCTAACATCCAATGCTTGTCATTTAAGGTGAGAAACTTGTGAGCTTTGTGAATGATGTAGTTCCTTTGAACTGAAAAGTGACTGCCCTTACCAGAAAGGAATTCTTGCTTGTAGTAAGACACAGAGCCTGGGATTTAATTCCATTTCTGAAGGGAAACACACAGCATAGTTCTCATCCATGGATCACACTCTGCTTTAGAGCGAGAAGCACACTCTAGCTTTCTAGAGTCTCTAATACAGCAGGAAATCTGAGTGTGCCCAGAACAAAAGAACGGTGTTTCCTACACATATGGACCATATGTAGTCCAAATCTGCTTCTGAAACTGATACAAATCACTGACCCTCTAACATCCAATGCTTGTCAGTTGAGATGAGAAACGTGTGAGCTTCGTGAACGATGTAGTTTCTTTGAGCAGAAAAGTGACTGCCCTTACCTGAAACGAAGTCTTGCCTGTAGGAAGACACAGAGCCTGGGATTTAACTCCATTTCTGAAGGGAAACACCCAGCATAGTTTTCATCCATTGATCACACTCTGCTTTAGAACAAGAAGCACGCACTTCCTTTCTAGCGTCTCTAAGACAGCAGGAAACGTGAGTGTGCTGAGAACAAAAGAACAGTGTTTCCTACACATACAGACCATATCTAGTCCAACTCTGCTTCTGAAACTGGTACAAAGCACTGGTCCTCTAACATCCAATGCTTGTCTGTTTAGATGAGAAACGTGTGAGCTCCGTGAACGATGTAGTTCGTTTGAGCTGAAAAGTGACTGCCCTTACCTGAAACGAAGTCTTGCTTGTAGGAAGACACAGAGCCTGGGATTTAACTCCATTTCTGAAGGGAAACACACAGCATAGTTCTCATCCATGGATCACAATCTGCTTTAGAGCAAGAAGCACGCTCTTGCTTTCTAGAGTCTCTAATACAGCAGGAAATCTGAGTATGCCCAGAACAAAAGAACCGTGTTTCCTGCACATACGGACGATATCTAGTCCAACTCTTCTTCTGAAACTGATACAAAGCACTGGTCCTTTAACACCCAATGCTTGTCAGTTAAGATCAGAAACGTGTGAGCTCCGTGAAAGATGTAGTTCCTTTGAGCTGAAAAGTGACTGCCCTTACCTGAAACGAAGTCTTGCTTGTAGGGAGACTCAGAGCCTGGGATTTAACTCCATTTCTGAAGGGAAACACACAGCAGAGTTCTCATCCATGGAATACACTCTGCTTTAGAGCGAGAAGCACGCTCTTGCTTTCTAGAGTCTCTAGGAGAGCAGGAAACGTGAGTGTGCTGAGAACAAAAGAACGGTGTTTCCTACACATACGGACCATATCTAGTCCAACTCTTCTTCTGAAACTGATAGAATGCACTGGTCCTCTAACATCCAATGCTTGTCATTTAAGGTGAGAAACTTGTGAGCTTTGTGAATGATGTAGTTCCTTTGAACTGAAAAGTGACTGCCATTACCAGAAACGAATTTTTGCTTGTAGTAAGAAACAGAGCCTGGGATTTAAGTCCATTTCTGAAGGGAAACACACAGCATAGTTCTCATCCATGGATCACACTCTGCTTTAGAGCGAGAAGCACACTCTAGCTTTCTAGAATCTCTAATACAGCAGGAAATCTGAGTGTGCCCAGAACAAAAGAACGGTGTTTCCTACACATATGGACCATATGTAGTCCAAATCTGCTTCTGAAACTGATACAAAGCACTGGTCCTCTAACATCCAATGCTTGTCTGTTAAGATGAGAAACGTGTGAGCTTTGTGAATGATGTAGTTCCTTTGAACTGAAAAGTGACTGCCCTTACCTGAAACGAATTCTTGCTTGTAGTAAGACACAGAGCCTGGGATTTAAGTCCATTTCTGAAGGGAAACACACAGCATAGTTCTCATCCATGGATCCCACTCTGCTTTAGAGCGAGAAGCACACTATAGCTTTCTAGAGTCTCTAATACAGCAGGAAATCTGAGTGTGCCCAGAACAAAAGAACGGTGTTTCCTACACATATGGACCATATGTAGTCCAACGCTGCTTCTGAAACTGATACAAAGCACTGGTCCTCTACCATCCAATGCTTGTCTGTCAAGATGAGAAACGTGTGAGCTCCGTGAAAGATGTAGTTCGTTTGAGCTGAAAAGTGACTGCCCTTACCTGAAACGAAGTCTTGCTTGTAGGAAGACATAGAGCCTGGCATTTAACTACTTTTCTGAAGGGAAACACACAGCATAGTTTTCATCCATGGATCACACTCTGCTTTAGAGCGAGAAGCACGCTCTTGCTTTCTAAAGTCTCTAAGAGAGCAGGAAACGTGAGTGTGCTGAGAACAATAGAACGGTGTTTCCTACACATACGGACCATATCTAGTCCAACTCTTCTTCTGAAACTGATAGAATGCACTGGTCCTCTAACATCCAATGCTTGTCATTTAAGGTGAGAAACTTGTGAGCTTTGTGAATGATGTAGTTCCTTTGAACTGAAAAGTGACTGCCATTACCAGAAACGAATTTTTGCTTGTAGTAAGAAACAGAGCCTGGGATTTAAGTCCATTTCTGAAGGGAAACACACAGCATAGTTCTCATCCATGGATCACACTCTGCTTTAGAGCGAGAAGCACACTCTAGCTTTCTAGAATCTCTAATACAGCAGGAAATCTGAGTGTGCCCAGAACAAAAGAACGGTGTTTCCTACACATATGGACCATATGTAGTCCAAATCTGCTTCTGAAACTGATACAAAGCACTGGTCCTCTAACATCCAATGCTTGTCTGTTAAGATGAGAAACGTGTGAGCTTTGTGAATGATGTAGTTCCTTTGAACTGAAAAGTGACTGCCCTTACCTGAAACGAATTCTTGCTTGTAGTAAGACACAGAGACTGGGATTTAAGTCCATTTCTGAAGGGAAACACACAGCATAGTTCTCATCCATGGATCCCACTCTGCTTTAGAGCGAGAAGCACACTATAGCTTTCTAGATTCTCTAATACAGCAGGAAATCTGAGTGTGCCCAGAACAAAAGAACGGTGTTTCCTACACATATGGACCATATGTAGTCCAACGCTGCTTCTGAAACTGATACAAAGCACTGGTCCTCTACCATCCAATGCTTGTCTGTCAAGATGAGAAACGTGTGAGCTCCGTGAAAGATGTAGTTCGTTTGAGCTGAAAAGTGACTGCCCTTACCTGAAACGAAGTCTTGCTTGTAGGAAGACATAGAGCCTGGCATTTAACTACTTTTCTGAAGGGAAACACACAGCATAGTTTTCATCCATGGATCACACTCTGCTTTAGAGCGAGAAGCACGCTCTTGCTTTCTAAAGTCTCTACAACAGCAGGAAACGTGAGTGTGCTGAGAACAAAAGAACGGTGTTTCCTAAACATACGGACCATATCTAGTCCAATGCAGCTTCTGAAACAGATACAAAGCACTGGTACTCTAACATCCAATGCTTGTCAGTTAAGATGAGAAACGTGTGAGCTCAGTGAACGATGTAGTTCCTTTGAACTGAAAAGTGACTGCCCTTACCTGAAACGACGTCTTGCTTGTAGGGAGACTCAGAGCCTGGGATTTAACTCCATTTATGAAGGGAAACACCCAGCATAGTTCTCATCCATGGATCACTGTCTGCTTTAGAGCGAGAAGCATGCTCTTGCTTTCTAGATTCTCTAAGACAGCAGGAATCGTGAGTGTGCTGAGAAAAAAAGAACGGTGTTTCCTACACATACGGACCATATCTAGTCCAACTCTTCTTCTGAAACTGATAGAATGCACTGGTCCTCTAACTCCAATGCTTGACATTTAAGATGAGAAACGTGTGAGCTTTGTGAATGATGTAGTTCCTTTGAACTGTAAAGTGAGTGCCCTTACCTGAAACGAATTCTTGCTTGTAGTAAGACACAGAGCCTGGGATTTAAGTCCATTTCTGAAGGGAAACACACAGCATAGTTCTCATCCATGGATCACACTCTGTTTTAGAGCGAGAAGCACACTCTAGCTTTCTAGAGTCTCTAATACAGCAGGAAATCTGAGTGTGCCCAGAACAAAAGAACGGTGTTTCCTACACATATGGACCATATGTAGTCCAAATCTGCTTCTGAAACTGATACAAATCACTGACCCTCTAACATCCAATGCTTGTCAGTTGAGATGAGAAACGTGTGAGCTTCGTGAACGATGTAGTTCTTTTGAGAAGAAAAGTGACTGCTCTTACCTGAATTGATGTCTTGCTTGTAGGAAGACTCGGAGCCTGGGATTTAACTCCATTTTTGAAGTAAAACACACAGCAGTGTAATCATCCATTGATCACACTCTGCTTTAGAATAAGAAGCACGCTCTTGCTTTCAAGACTCTCTAAGACAGCAGGAAACGTGAGTGGGCTGAGATCAAAAGAACGGTGTTTCCTACACATACGGACATTATATAGTCCAACTCTGCTTCTGAAACTGATAAAAAGCACTGGTCCTCTAAAGTCTAATGCTTGTCTGTTAAGAGGAGAAACGTGTGAGCTTCGTGAACAATGTAGTTCGTTTGAGCTGAAAAGTGACTGCCCTTACCTGAAACGAAGTCTTGCCTGTAGGAAGACACAGAGCCTGGGATTTAACTCCATTTCTGAAGGGAAACACCTAGCATAGTTTTCATCCATGGATCACATTCTGTTTTACAGCAAGAAGCACGCTCTTGCTTTCTAGATTCTCCAATACAGCAGGAAATCTGAGTGTGCCCAAAACAAAAGAACGGTGTTTCCTACACATACGGACTATATGTAGTCCAAATCTTCTTCTGAAACTGATACAATGCACTGGTCCTCTAACATCCAATTCTTGACAGTTAAGATGAAAAACGTGTGAGCTTCGTGAACGATGTAGTTCCTTTGACCAGAAAAGTGACTGCCCTTACCTGAAACGAAGGCTTGCCTGTAGGAAGACACAGAGCCTGGGATTTAACTCCATTTCTGAAGGGAAACACCCAGCATAGTTTTCATCCATTGATCACACTCTGCTTTAGAACAAGAAGCACGCTCTTGCTTTCTAGAGTCTCTAAGACAGCAGGAAACATGAGTGTGCTGAGAACAAAAGAACAGTGTTTCCTACACATACAGACCATATCTAGTCCAACTCTGCTTCTGAAACTGGTACAAAGCACTGGTCCTCTAACATCCAATGCTTGTCTGTTTAGATGAGAAACGTGTGAGCTCCGTGAACGATGTAGTTCGTTTGAGCTGAAAAGTGACTGCCCTTACCTGAAACGAAGTCTTGCTTGTAGGAAGACACAGAGCCTGGGATTTAACTCCATTTCTGAAATAAAACACACAGCAGTGTACTCATCCATTGATCACACTCTGCTTTAGAACAAGAAACACGCTCTTGCTTTCTAGACTCTCCAAGACAGCAGATAACGTGAGTGTGCTGAAACAAAAGAACGGTGTTTCCTACACATACGGACCATATCTACTCCAACTCTGCTTCTGAAACTGATAAAAAGCACTGGTCCTCTAAAATCTAATGCTTGTCAGTTAAGATGAGAAACGTGTGAGCTTCGTGAACGATGTAGTTCGTTTGAGCTGAAAAGTGACTGCCCTTAACTGAAACGAAGTCTTGCTTGTAGGAAGACTCCGGGCCTGGGATTTAACTCCATTTCTGAAGTGAAACACACAGCATAGTTCTCATCCATTGATCACACTCTGCTTTAGATCAAGAAGCACGCTCTTGCTTTCTAGAATCTCTAAGACAGCAGGAAACGTGAGTTTGCTGAGAACAAAAGAACGGTGTTTCCTACACATACGGACCATATCTAGTCCAACTCTTCTTCT
>CATKUP010000880.1:0-52000 GCA_949786385.1 Onychomys leucogaster
GCACAATCACGTTTCTGGCCTCATTAGAGATTCTAGAAAGCAAGAGCGTGCTTCTTGCTCTAAAGCAGAGTGTGTTTCATGGATGAGAACTGTGCTGTGTGTTTCCCTTCAGAAACGGAGTTAAATGCCAGGTCTGTGTCTTCCTACAAGCAAGACTTCGTTTCTGCTAAAGGTAGTCAATTTTCAGCCCAAAGAAGCTACTTAGTTCACAAAGCTAACACGTTTCTCGCTCTTCACTGAAAAGCATTGGATGTTATAGGACCTGTGGTTTGTATCACTTTCAGAAGCAGAGTTGAACTAGCTATGGTCCTTGTGTGTAGGAAACACAGTTCTTTTTTTCTGAGCACACGCACGTTTCCCGCCTTATTATAGACTCTAGAAAGCAAGTGCGTGCTTCTTGCTCTAAAGCAGAGTGTTTTTCATGGATGAGAACTGTGCTGTGTGTTTCCGTTCAGAAACGGAGTTAAATGCCAGGCTCTGTGTCTTCTTACAAGCAAAACTTCGTTTCTGGTCAACGCAGTCACTTTCCAGCTTAAACGAAGTTACATAGTTCACGAAGCTCACACGTTTCTTGCTCTTAACGGAAAAGCATTGGATGTTAGAGGACCTGTGGTTTGTACCAGTTTCAGAAGCAGAGTTGACCTAGATATGGTCCGTGTGTGTAGGAAACACACTTCTTTTGTTCTGAGCACACTCACGTTTCCCGCCTCATTAGAGATTCTAGAAAGCAAGAGCGTGCTTCTTGCTCTAAAGCAGAGTCTGTTTCATGGATGAAAACTGTGCTGTGTGTTTCCCTTCAGAAACGGAGTTAAATTCCAGGTCTGTGTCTTCCTACAAGCAAGACTTCGTTTCTGCTAAAGGCAGTCACTTTTCAGCCCAAAGAAGCTACATAGTTCACAAAGCTAACACGTTTCTCGCTCTTAACTGAAAAGCATTGGATGTTAGAGGACCTGTGGTTTGTATCAGATTCAGAAGCAGAGTTGAGCTAGCTATGGTCCTTGTGTGTAGGAAACACAGTTCTTTTGTTCTGAGCACTCTCACGTTTCCCGCCTCATTAGAGACTCTAGAAAGCAAGAGCGTGCTTCTTGCTCTAAAGCAGAGTGTGTTTCATGGAAGAGAACTGTGTTGTGTTTTTCCCTTCAGAAACGGAGTTAAATGCCATGCTCTGTGTCTTCCTACAAGGAAGACTTCGTTTCTGGTAAACGCAGTCACTTTTCAGCTTAAACGAAGCTACATAGTTCACGAAGCTCACACGTTTCTTGCTCTTAACTGAAAAGCATTGGATGTTAGAGGACCTGTGGTTTGTATCATTTTCAGAAGCGGAGTTGAAATAGATATGGTCCGTGTGTGTAGGAAACACAGTTATTTTTTCTGAGCACACTCACGTTTCCCGCCTCATTAGAGATTCTAGAAAGCAAGAGCGTGCTTCTTGCTCTAAAGCAGAGTGTGTTTCATGGGTGGGAACTGTGCTGTGTGTTTCCCATCAGAACCGGAGTTAAATGCCAGGTCTGTGTCTTCCTACAAGCAAGACTTCGTTTCTGGTAAACGCAGTCACTTTTCAGCTCAAACAAAGCTACATAGACCACGAAGCTCACACAGGTCTCGCGGTTAACTGAAAAGCATTGGATGTTAGAGGTCCTGAGGCTTGTATCAGTTTGAGAAGTGGAGTTTAACTAGATATGGTCCGTGTGTGTAGGAAATACAGTTCTTTTGTGCTGAGCACACTCACGTTTCCCGCCTTCTTATAGACTCTAGAAAGCAAGAGCGTGCTTCTTGCTCTAAAGCAGAGTGTGTTTCATGGATGAGATCTGAGCTGTGTGTTTCCCTTCAGAAACGGAGTTAAATGCCAGGTCTCTGTCTTCCTACAAGCAAGATTTCGTTTCTGGTAAACGCAGTCACGTTTGAGATCAAAGGAAGCTACATAGTTCACAAAGCTCACACGTTTCTCGCTATTAACTGAAAAACATTAGATGTTAGAGGACCTGTGGTTTGTATCAGTTTTAGAAGCAGAGTTGAACTAGATGTGGTCCGTGTGTGTAGGAAACACAGTTCCTTTGTTCTGAGCACACTCACATTTCCCGCCTTATTAGAGACTATAGAAAGCAAGAGTGTGCTTCTTGCTCTAAAGCCGGTTGTGTTTCATGGATGAGAACTGTGCTGTGTGTTTCCCTTCAGAAACGGAGTTAAATGCCAGGCTCTGTGTCTTCCTACAAGCAAGACTTCTTTTCTGGTAAACGCAGTCACTTTTCAGCTTAAACGAAGCTACATAGTTCACGATGCTCACACGTTTCTTGCTCTTAACGGAAAAGCATTGGATGTTAGAGAACCTGTGGTTTGTACCAGTTTCAGAAGCAGAGATGACCTAGATATGGTCCGTGTGTGTAGGAAACACACTTCTTTTGTTCTGAGCACATGCACGTTTCCCGCCTCATTAGAGATTCTAGAAAGCAATTGCGTGCTTCTTGCTCTAAAGCAGAGTGTGTTTCATGGATGAAAACTGTGCTGTGTGTTTCCCTTCAGAAACGGAGTTAAATGCCAGGTCTGTGTCTTCCTACAAGCAAGACTTTGTTTCTGCTAAAGGCAGTCACTTTTCAGCCCAAAGAAGCTACTTAGTTCACAAAGCTAACACGTTTCTCGCTCTTCACTGAAAAGCATTGGATGTTATGGGACCTGTGGTTTGTATCAGTTTCAGAAGCAGAGTTGAACTAGCTATGGTCCCTGTGTGTAGGAAACACAGTTCTTTGTTCTGAGCACACTCACGTTTCCCGTCTCATTAGAGACTCTAGAAAGCAAGAGCGTGCTTCTTGCTCTAAAGCAGAGTGCGTTTCATGGATGAGAACTGTGCTGTGTTTTTCCCTTCAGAAACGGAGTTAAATGCCAGGCTCTGTGTCTTCCTACAAGCTAGACTTTGTTTCTGGTAAACGAAGTCACTTTTCAGCTTAAACAAAGCTACATAGTTCAAGAAGTTCACACGTTTCTTGCTCTTAACTGAAAAGCATTGAATGTTAGAGGACCTGTGGTTTGTATCATTTTCAGAATCGGAGTTGAAATATATATGGTCCGTGTGTGTAGGAAACACACTTCTTTTGTTCTGAGCACAATCACGTTTCTGGCCTCATTAGAGATTCTAGAAAGCAAGAGCGTGCTTCTTGCTCTAAAGCAGAGTCTGTTTCATGGATGAAAACTGTGCTGTGTGTTTCCCTTCAGAAACGGAGTTAAATTCCAGGTCTGTGTCTTCCTACAAGCAAGACTTCGTTTCTGCTAAAGGCAGTCACTTTTCAGCCCAAAGAAGCTACATAGTTCACAAAGCTAAAACGTTTCTCGCTCTTAACTGAAAAGCATTGGATGTTAGAGGACCTGTGGTTTGTATCAGATTCAGAAGCAGAGTTGAGCTAGCTATGGTCCTTGTGTGTAGGAAACACAGTTCTTTTGTTCTGAGCACTCTCACGTTTCCCGCCTCATTAGAGACTCTAGAAAGCAAGAGCGTGCTTCCTGCTCTAAAGCAGAGTGTGTTTCATGGAAGAGAACTGTGTTGTGTTTTTCCCTTCAGAAACGGAGTTAAATGCCATGCTCTGTGTCTTCCTACAAGGAAGACTTCGTTTCTGGTAAACGCAGTCACTTTTCAGCTTAAACGAAGCTACATAGTTCACGAAGCTCACACGTTTCTTGCTCTTAACTGAAAAGCATTGGATGTTAGAGGACCTGTGGTTTGTATCATTTTCAGAAGCGGAGTTGAAATAGATATGGTCCGTGTGTGTAGGAAACACAGTTATTTTTTCTGAGCACACTCACGTTTCCCGCCTCATTAGAGATTCTAGAAAGCAAGAGCGTGCTTCTTGCTCTAAAGCAGAGTGTGTTTCATGGGTGGGAACTGTGCTGTGTGTTTCCCATCAGAACCGGAGTTAAATGCCAGGTCTGTGTCTTCCTACAAGCAAGACTTCGTTTCTGGTAAACGCAGTCACTTTTCAGCTCAAACAAAGCTACATAGACCACGAAGCTCACACAGGTCTCGCGGTTAACTGAAAAGCATTGGATGTTAGAGGTCCTGAGGCTTGTATCAGTTTGAGAAGTGGAGTTTAACTAGATATGGTCCGTGTGTGTAGGAAATACAGTTCTTTTGTGCTGAGCACACTCACGTTTCCCGCCTTCTTATAGACTCTAGAAAGCAAGAGCGTGCTTCTTGCTCTAAAGCAGAGTGTGTTTCATGGATGAGATCTGAGCTGTGTGTTTCCCTTCAGAAACGGAGTTAAATGCCAGGTCTCTGTCTTCCTACAAGCAAGATTTCGTTTCTGGTAAACGCAGTCACGTTTGAGATCAAAGGAAGCTACATAGTTCACAAAGCTCACACGTTTCTCGCTATTAACTGAAAAACATTAGATGTTAGAGGACCTGTGGTTTGTATCAGTTTTAGAAGCAGAGTTGAACTAGATGTGGTCCGTGTGTGTAGGAAACACAGTTCCTTTGTTCTGAGCACACTCACATTTCCCGCCTTATTAGAGACTATAGAAAGCAAGAGTGTGCTTCTTGCTCTAAAGCCGGTTGTGTTTCATGGATGAGAACTGTGCTGTGTGTTTCCCTTCAGAAACGGAGTTAAATGCCAGGCTCTGTGTCTTCCTACAAGCAAGACTTCTTTTCTGGTAAACGCAGTCACTTTTCAGCTTAAACGAAGCTACATAGTTCACGATGCTCACACGTTTCTTGCTCTTAACGGAAAAGCATTGGATGTTAGAGAACCTGTGGTTTGTACCAGTTTCAGAAGCAGAGATGACCTAGATATGGTCCGTGTGTGTAGGAAACACACTTCTTTTGTTCTGAGCACATGCACGTTTCCCGCCTCATTAGAGATTCTAGAAAGCAATTGCGTGCTTCTTGCTCTAAAGCAGAGTGTGTTTCATGGATGAAAACTGTGCTGTGTGTTTCCCTTCAGAAACGGAGTTAAATGCCAGGTCTGTGTCTTCCTACAAGCAAGACTTTGTTTCTGCTAAAGGCAGTCACTTTTCAGCCCAAAGAAGCTACTTAGTTCACAAAGCTAACACGTTTCTCGCTCTTCACTGAAAAGCATTGGATGTTATGGGACCTGTGGTTTGTATCAGTTTCAGAAGCAGAGTTGAACTAGCTATGGTCCCTGTGTGTAGGAAACACAGTTCTTTGTTCTGAGCACACTCACGTTTCCCGTCTCATTAGAGACTCTAGAAAGCAAGAGCGTGCTTCTTGCTCTAAAGCAGAGTGCGTTTCATGGATGAGAACTGTGCTGTGTTTTTCCCTTCAGAAACGGAGTTAAATGCCAGGCTCTGTGTCTTCCTACAAGCTAGACTTTGTTTCTGGTAAACGAAGTCACTTTTCAGCTTAAACAAAGCTACATAGTTCAAGAAGTTCACACGTTTCTTGCTCTTAACTGAAAAGCATTGAATGTTAGAGGACCTGTGGTTTGTATCATTTTCAGAATCGGAGTTGAAATATATATGGTCCGTGTGTGTAGGAAACACACTTCTTTTGTTCTGAGCACAATCACGTTTCTGGCCTCATTAGAGATTCTAGAAAGCAAGAGCGTGCTTCTTGCTCTAAAGCAGAGTCTGTTTCATGGATGAAAACTGTGCTGTGTGTTTCCCTTCAGAAACGGAGTTAAATTCCAGGTCTGTGTCTTCCTACAAGCAAGACTTCGTTTCTGCTAAAGGCAGTCACTTTTCAGCCCAAAGAAGCTACATAGTTCACAAAGCTAAAACGTTTCTCGCTCTTAACTGAAAAGCATTGGATGTTAGAGGACCTGTGGTTTGTATCAGATTCAGAAGCAGAGTTGAGCTAGCTATGGTCCTTGTGTGTAGGAAACACAGTTCTTTTGTTCTGAGCACTCTCACGTTTCCCGCCTCATTAGAGACTCTAGAAAGCAAGAGCGTGCTTCTTGCTCTAAAGCAGAGTGTGTTTCATGGAAGAGAACTGTGTTGTGTTTTTCCCTTCAGAAACGGAGTTAAATGCCATGCTCTGTGTCTTCCTACAAGGAAGACTTCGTTTCTGGTAAACGCAGTCACTTTTCAGCTTAAACGAAGCTACATAGTTCACGAAGCTCACACGTTTCTTGCTCTTAACTGAAAAGCATTGGATGTTAGAGGACCTGTGGTTTGTATCATTTTCAGAAGCGGAGTTGAAATAGATATGGTCCGTGTGTGTAGGAAACACAGTTATTTTTTCTGAGCACACTCACGTTTCCCGCCTCATTAGAGATTCTAGAAAGCAAGAGCGTGCTTCTTGCTCTAAAGCAGAGTGTGTTTCATGGGTGGGAACTGTGCTGTGTGTTTCCCATCAGAACCTGAGTTAAATGCCAGGTCTGTGTCTTCCTACAAGCAAGACTTCGTTTCTGGTAAACACAGTCACTTTTCAGTTCAAACAATGCTACATAGACCACGAAGCTCACACAGGTCTCGCGGTTAACTGAAAAGCATTGGATGTTAGAGGTCCTGAGGCTTGTATCAGTTTGAGAAGTGGAGTTTAACTAGATATGGTCCGTGTGTGTAGGAAATACAGTTCTTTTGTGCTGAGCACACTCACGTTTCCCGCCTTCTTATAGACTCTAGAAAGCAAGAGCGTGCTTCTTGCTCTAAAGCAGAGTGTGTTTCATGGATGAGATCTGAGCTGTGTGTTTCCCTTCAGAAACGGAGTTAAATGCCAGGTCTCTGTCTTCCTACAAGCAAGATTTCGTTTCTGGTAAACGCAGTCACGTTTGAGATCAAAGGAAGCTACATAGTTCACAAAGCTCACACGTTTCTCGCTATTAACTGAAAAACATTAGATGTTAGAGGACCTGTGGTTTGTATCAGTTTTAGAAGCAGAGTTGAACTAGATGTGGTCCGTGTGTGTAGGAAACACAGTTCCTTTTCTGAGCACACTCACATTTCCCGCCTTATTAGAGACTATAGAAAGCAAGAGTGTGCTTCTTGCTCTAAAGCCGGTTGTGTTTCATGGATGAGAACTGTGCTGTGTGTTTCCCTTCAGAAACGGAGTTAAATGCCAGGCTCTGTGTCTTCCTACAAGCAAGACTTCTTTTCTGGTAAACGCAGTCACTTTTCAGCTTAAACGAAGCTACATAGTTCACGATGCTCACACGTTTCTTGCTCTTAACGGAAAAGCATTGGATGTTAGAGAACCTGTGGTTTGTACCAGTTTCAGAAGCAGAGATGACCTAGATATGGTCCGTGTGTGTAGGAAACACACTTCTTTTGTTCTGAGCACATGCACGTTTCCCGCCTCATTAGAGATTCTAGAAAGCAATTGCGTGCTTCTTGCTCTAAAGCAGAGTGTGTTTCATGGATGAAAACTGTGCTGTGTGTTTCCCTTCAGAAACGGAGTTAAATGCCAGGTCTGTGTCTTCCTACAAGCAAGACTTTGTTTCTGCTAAAGGCAGTCACTTTTCAGCCCAAAGAAGCTACTTAGTTCACAAAGCTAACACGTTTCTCGCTCTTCACTGAAAAGCATTGGATGTTATGGGACCTGTGGTTTGTATCAGTTTCAGAAGCAGAGTTGAACTAGCTATGGTCCCTGTGTGTAGGAAACACAGTTCTTTGTTCTGAGCACACTCACGTTTCCCGTCTCATTAGAGACTCTAGAAAGCAAGAGCGTGCTTCTTGCTCTAAAGCAGAGTGCGTTTCATGGATGAGAACTGTGCTGTGTTTTTCCCTTCAGAAACGGAGTTAAATGCCAGGCTCTGTGTCTTCCTACAAGCTAGACTTTGTTTCTGGTAAACGAAGTCACTTTTCAGCTTAAACAAAGCTACATAGTTCAAGAAGTTCACACGTTTCTTGCTCTTAACTGAAAAGCATTGAATGTTAGAGGACCTGTGGTTTGTATCATTTTCAGAATCGGAGTTGAAATATATATGGTCCGTGTGTGTAGGAAACACACTTCTTTTGTTCTGAGCACAATCACGTTTCTGGCCTCATTAGAGATTCTAGAAAGCAAGAGCGTGCTTCTTGCTCTAAAGCAGAGTCTGTTTCATGGATGAAAACTGTGCTGTGTGTTTCCCTTCAGAAACGGAGTTAAATTCCAGGTCTGTGTCTTCCTACAAGCAAGACTTCGTTTCTGCTAAAGGCAGTCACTTTTCAGCCCAAAGAAGCTACATAGTTCACAAAGCTAAAACGTTTCTCGCTCTTAACTGAAAAGCATTGGATGTTAGAGGACCTGTGGTTTGTATCAGATTCAGAAGCAGAGTTGAGCTAGCTATGGTCCTTGTGTGTAGGAAACACAGTTCTTTTGTTCTGAGCACTCTCACGTTTCCCGCCTCATTAGAGACTCTAGAAAGCAAGAGCGTGCTTCTTGCTCTAAAGCAGAGTGTGTTTCATGGAAGAGAACTGTGTTGTGTTTTTCCCTTCAGAAACGGAGTTAAATGCCATGCTCTGTGTCTTCCTACAAGGAAGACTTCGTTTCTGGTAAACGCAGTCACTTTTCAGCTTAAACGAAGCTACATAGTTCACGAAGCTCACACGTTTCTTGCTCTTAACTGAAAAGCATTGGATGTTAGAGGACCTGTGGTTTGTATCATTTTCAGAAGCGGAGTTGAAATAGATATGGTCCGTGTGTGTAGGAAACACAGTTATTTTTTCTGAGCACACTCACGTTTCCGCCTCATTAGAGATTCTAGAAAGCAAGAGCGTGCTTCTTGCTCTAAAGCAGAGTGTGTTTCATGGGTGGGAACTGTGCTGTGTGTTTCCCATCAGAACCTGAGTTAAATGCCAGGTCTGTGTCTTCCTACAAGCAAGACTTCGTTTCTGGTAAACACAGTCACTTTTCAGTTCAAACAATGCTACATAGACCACGAAGCTCACACAGGTCTCGCGGTTAACTGAAAAGCATTGGATGTTAGAGGTCCTGAGGCTTGTATCAGTTTGAGAAGTGGAGTTTAACTAGATATGGTCCGTGTGTGTAGGAAATACAGTTCTTTTGTGCTGAGCACACTCACGTTTCCCGCCTTCTTATAGACTCTAGAAAGCAAGAGCGTGCTTCTTGCTCTAAAGCAGAGTGTGTTTCATGGATGAGATCTGAGCTGTGTGTTTCCCTTCAGAAACGGAGTTAAATGCCAGGTCTCTGTCTTCCTACAAGCAAGATTTCGTTTCTGGTAAACGCAGTCACGTTTGAGATCAAAGGAAGCTACATAGTTCACAAAGCTCACACGTTTCTCGCTATTAACTGAAAAACATTAGATGTTAGAGGACCTGTGGTTTGTATCAGTTTTAGAAGCAGAGTTGAACTAGATGTGGTCCGTGTGTGTAGGAAACACAGTTCCTTTTCTGAGCACACTCACATTTCCCGCCTTATTAGAGACTATAGAAAGCAAGAGTGTGCTTCTTGCTCTAAAGCCGGTTGTGTTTCATGGATGAGAACTGTGCTGTGTGTTTCCCTTCAGAAACGGAGTTAAATGCCAGGCTCTGTGTCTTCCTACAAGCAAGACTTCTTTTCTGGTAAACGCAGTCACTTTTCAGCTTAAACGAAGCTACATAGTTCACGATGCTCACACGTTTCTTGCTCTTAACGGAAAAGCATTGGATGTTAGAGAACCTGTGGTTTGTACCAGTTTCAGAAGCAGAGATGACCTAGATATGGTCCGTGTGTGTAGGAAACACACTTCTTTTGTTCTGAGCACATGCACGTTTCCCGCCTCATTAGAGATTCTAGAAAGCAATTGCGTGCTTCTTGCTCTAAAGCAGAGTGTGTTTCATGGATGAAAACTGTGCTGTGTGTTTCCCTTCAGAAACGGAGTTAAATGCCAGGTCTGTGTCTTCCTACAAGCAAGACTTTGTTTCTGCTAAAGGCAGTCACTTTTCAGCCCAAAGAAGCTACTTAGTTCACAAAGCTAACACGTTTCTCGCTCTTCACTGAAAAGCATTGGATGTTATGGGACCTGTGGTTTGTATCAGTTTCAGAAGCAGAGTTGAACTAGCTATGGTCCCTGTGTGTAGGAAACACAGTTCTTTGTTCTGAGCACTCTCACGTTTCCCGTCTCATTAGAGACTCTAGAAAGCAAGAGCGTGCTTCTTGCTCTAAAGCAGAGTGCGTTTCATGGATGAGAACTGTGCTGTGTTTTTCCCTTCAGAAACGGAGTTAAATGCCAGGCTCTGTGTCTTCCTACAAGCTAGACTTTGTTTCTGGTAAACGAAGTCACTTTTCAGCTTAAACAAAGCTACATAGTTCAAGAAGTTCACACGTTTCTTGCTCTTAACTGAAAAGCATTGAATGTTAGAGGACCTGTGGTTTGTATCATTTTCAGAATCGGAGTTGAAATATATATGGTCCGTGTGTGTAGGAAACACACTTCTTTTGTTCTGAGCACAATCACGTTTCTGGCCTCATTAGAGATTCTAGAAAGCAAGAGCGTGCTTCTTGCTCTAAAGCAGAGTCTGTTTCATGGATGAAAACTGTGCTGTGTGTTTCCCTTCAGAAACGGAGTTAAATTCCAGGTCTGTGTCTTCCTACAAGCAAGACTTCGTTTCTGCTAAAGGCAGTCACTTTTCAGCCCAAAGAAGCTACATAGTTCACAAAGCTAAAACGTTTCTCGCTCTTAACTGAAAAGCATTGGATGTTAGAGGACCTGTGGTTTGTATCAGATTCAGAAGCAGAGTTGAGCTAGCTATGGTCCTTGTGTGTAGGAAACACAGTTCTTTTGTTCTGAGCACTCTCACGTTTCCCGCCTCATTAGAGACTCTAGAAAGCAAGAGCGTGCTTCTTGCTCTAAAGCAGAGTGTGTTTCATGGAAGAGAACTGTGTTGTGTTTTTCCCTTCAGAAACGGAGTTAAATGCCATGCTCTGTGTCTTCCTACAAGGAAGACTTCGTTTCTGGTAAACGCAGTCACTTTTCAGCTTAAACGAAGCTACATAGTTCACGAAGCTCACACGTTTCTTGCTCTTAACTGAAAAGCATTGGATGTTAGAGGACCTGTGGTTTGTATCATTTTCAGAAGCGGAGTTGAAATAGATATGGTCCGTGTGTGTAGGAAACACAGTTATTTTTTCTGAGCACACTCACGTTTCCCGCCTCATTAGAGATTCTAGAAAGCAAGAGCGTGCTTCTTGCTCTAAAGCAGAGTGTGTTTCATGGGTGGGAACTGTGCTGTGTGTTTCCCATCAGAACCTGAGTTAAATGCCAGGTCTGTGTCTTCCTACAAGCAAGACTTCGTTTCTGGTAAACGCAGTCACTTTTCAGCTCAAACAATGCTACATAGACCACGAAGCTCACACAGGTCTCGCGGTTAACTGAAAAGCATTGGATGTTAGAGGTCCTGAGGCTTGTATCAGTTTGAGAAGTGGAGTTTAACTAGATATGGTCCGTGTGTGTAGGAAATACAGTTCTTTTGTGCTGAGCACACTCACGTTTCCCGCCTTCTTATAGACTCTAGAAAGCAAGAGCGTGCTTCTTGCTCTAAAGCAGAGTGTGTTTCATGGATGAGATCTGAGCTGTGTGTTTCCCTTCAGAAACGGAGTTAAATGCCAGGTCTCTGTCTTCCTACAAGCAAGATTTCGTTTCTGGTAAACGCAGTCACGTTTGAGATCAAAGGAAGCTACATAGTTCACAAAGCTCACACGTTTCTCGCTATTAACTGAAAAACATTAGATGTTAGAGGACCTGTGGTTTGTATCAGTTTTAGAAGCAGAGTTGAACTAGATGTGGTCCGTGTGTGTAGGAAACACAGTTCCTTTTCTGAGCACACTCACATTTCCCGCCTTATTAGAGACTATAGAAAGCAAGAGTGTGCTTCTTGCTCTAAAGCCGGTTGTGTTTCATGGATGAGAACTGTGCTGTGTGTTTCCCTTCAGAAACGGAGTTAAATGCCAGGCTCTGTGTCTTCCTACAAGCAAGACTTCTTTTCTGGTAAACGCAGTCACTTTTCAGCTTAAACGAAGCTACATAGTTCACGATGCTCACACGTTTCTTGCTCTTAACGGAAAAGCATTGGATGTTAGAGAACCTGTGGTTTGTACCAGTTTCAGAAGCAGAGATGACCTAGATATGGTCCGTGTGTGTAGGAAACACACTTCTTTTGTTCTGAGCACATGCACGTTTCCCGCCTCATTAGAGATTCTAGAAAGCAATTGCGTGCTTCTTGCTCTAAAGCAGAGTGTGTTTCATGGATGAAAACTGTGCTGTGTGTTTCCCTTCAGAAACGGAGTTAAATGCCAGGTCTGTGTCTTCCTACAAGCAAGACTTTGTTTCTGCTAAAGGCAGTCACTTTTCAGCCCAAAGAAGCTACTTAGTTCACAAAGCTAACACGTTTCTCGCTCTTCACTGAAAAGCATTGGATGTTATGGGACCTGTGGTTTGTATCAGTTTCAGAAGCAGAGTTGAACTAGCTATGGTCCCTGTGTGTAGGAAACACAGTTCTTTGTTCTGAGCACACTCACGTTTCCCGTCTCATTAGAGACTCTAGAAAGCAAGAGCGTGCTTCTTGCTCTAAAGCAGAGTGCGTTTCATGGATGAGAACTGTGCTGTGTTTTTCCCTTCAGAAACGGAGTTAAATGCCAGGCTCTGTGTCTTCCTACAAGCTAGACTTTGTTTCTGGTAAACGAAGTCACTTTTCAGCTTAAACAAAGCTACATAGTTCAAGAAGTTCACACGTTTCTTGCTCTTAACTGAAAAGCATTGAATGTTAGAGGACCTGTGGTTTGTATCATTTTCAGAATCGGAGTTGAAATATATATGGTCCGTGTGTGTAGGAAACACACTTCTTTTGTTCTGAGCACAATCACGTTTCTGGCCTCATTAGAGATTCTAGAAAGCAAGAGCGTGCTTCTTGCTCTAAAGCAGAGTCTGTTTCATGGATGAAAACTGTGCTGTGTGTTTCCCTTCAGAACGGAGTTAAATTCCAGGTCTGTGTCTTCCTACAAGCAAGACTTCGTTTCTGCTAAAGGCAGTCACTTTTTCAGCCCAAAGAAGCTACATAGTTCACAAAGCTAAAACGTTTCTCGCTCTTAACTGAAAAGCATTGGATGTTAGAGGACCTGTGGTTTGTATCAGATTCAGAAGCAGAGTTGAGCTAGCTATGGTCCTTGTGTGTAGGAAACACAGTTCTTTTGTTCTGAGCACTCTCACGTTTCCCGCCTCATTAGAGACTCTAGAAAGCAAGAGCGTGCTTCTTGCTCTAAAGCAGAGTGTGTTTCATGGAAGAGAACTGTGTTGTGTTTTTCCCTTCAGAAACGGAGTTAAATGCCATGCTCTGTGTCTTCCTACAAGGAAGACTTCTTTTCTGGTAAACGCAGTCACTTTTCAGCTTAAACGAAGCTACATAGTTCACGAAGCTCACACGTTTCTTGCTCTTAACTGAAAAGCATTGGATGTTAGAGGACCTGTGGTTTGTATCATTTTCAGAAGCGGAGTTGAAATAGATATGGTCCGTGTGTGTAGGAAACACAGTTATTTTTTCTGAGCACACTCACTTTTCCCGCCTCATTAGAGATTCTAGAAAGCAAGAGCGTGCTTCTTGCTCTAAAGCAGAGTGTGTTTCATGGGTGGGAACTGTGCTGTGTGTTTCCCATCAGAACCTGAGTTAAATGCCAGGTCTGTGTCTTCCTACAAGCAAGACTTCGTTTCTGGTAAACGCAGTCACTTTTCAGCTCAAACAATGCTACATAGACCACGAAGCTCACACAGGTCTCGCGGTTAACTGAAAAGCATTGGATGTTAGAGGTCCTGAGGCTTGTATCAGTTTGAGAAGTGGAGTTTAACTAGATATGGTCCGTGTGTGTAGGAAATACAGTTCTTTTGTGCTGAGCACACTCACGTTTCCCGCCTTCTTATAGACTCTAGAAAGCAAGAGCGTGCTTCTTGCTCTAAAGCAGAGTGTGTTTCATGGATGAGATCTGAGCTGTGTGTTTCCCTTCAGAAACGGAGTTAAATGCCAGGTCTCTGTCTTCCTACAAGCAAGATTTCGTTTCTGGTAAACGCAGTCACGTTTGAGATCAAAGGAAGCTACATAGTTCACAAAGCTCACACGTTTCTCGCTATTAACTGAAAAACATTAGATGTTAGAGGACCTGTGGTTTGTATCAGTTTTAGAAGCAGAGTTGAACTAGATGTGGTCCGTGTCTGTAGGAAACACAGTTCCTTTTCTGAGCACACTCACATTTCCCGCCTTATTAGAGACTATAGAAAGCAAGAGTGTGCTTCTTGCTCTAAAGCCGGTTGTGTTTCATGGATGAGAACTGTGCTGTGTGTTTCCCTTCAGAAACGGAGTTAAATGCCAGGCTCTGTGTCTTCCTACAAGCAAGACTTCTTTTCTGGTAAACGCAGTCACTTTTCAGCTTAAACGAAGCTACATAGTTCACGATGCTCACACGTTTCTTGCTCTTAACGGAAAAGCATTGGATGTTAGAGAACCTGTGGTTTGTACCAGTTTCAGAAGCAGAGATGACCTAGATATGGTCCGTGTGTGTAGGAAACACACTTCTTTTGTTCTGAGCACATGCACGTTTCCCGCCTCATTAGAGATTCTAGAAAGCAATTGCGTGCTTCTTGCTCTAAAGCAGAGTGTGTTTCATGGATGAAAACTGTGCTGTGTGTTTCCCTTCAGAAACGGAGTTAAATGCCAGGTCTGTGTCTTCCTACAAGCAAGAATTCGTTTCTGCTAAAGGCAGTCACTTTTCAGCCCAAAGAAGCTACTTAGTTCACAAAGCTAACACGTTTCTCGCTCTTCACTGAAAAGCATTGGATGTTATGGGACCTGTGGTTTGTATCAGTTTCAGAAGCAGAGTTGAACTAGCTATGGTCCCTGTGTGTAGGAAACACAGTTCTTTGTTCTGAGCACACTCACGTTTCCCGTCTCATTAGAGACTCTAGAAAGCAAGAGCGTGCTTCTTGCTCTAAAGCAGAGTGCGTTTCATGGATGAGAACTGTGCTGTGTTTTTCCCTTCAGAAACGGAGTTAAATGCCAGGCTCTGTGTCTTCCTACAAGCTAGACTTTGTTTCTGGTAAACGAAGTCACTTTTCAGCTTAAACAAAGCTACATAGTTCAAGAAGTTCACACGTTTCTTGCTCTTAACTGAAAAGCATTGAATGTTAGAGGACCTGTGGTTTGTATCATTTTCAGAATCGGAGTTGAAATATATATGGTCCGTGTGTGTAGGAAACACACTTCTTTTGTTCTGAGCACAATCACGTTTCTGGCCTCATTAGAGATTCTAGAAAGCAAGAGCGTGCTTCTTGCTCTAAAGCAGAGTCTGTTTCATGGATGAAAACTGTGCTGTGTGTTTCCCTTCAGAAACGGAGTTAAATTCCAGGTATGTGTCTTCCTACAAGCAAGACTTCGTTTCTGCTAAAGGCAGTCACTTTTCAGCCCAAAGAAGCTACATAGTTCACAAAGCTTACACGTTTCTCGCTCTTAACTGAAAAGCATTGGATGTTAGAGGACCTGTGGTTTGTATCAGATTCAGAAGCAGAGTTGAGTTAGCTATGGTCCTTGTGTGTAGGAAACACAGTTCTTTTGTTCTGAGCACTCTCACGTTTCCTGCCTCATTAGAGACTCTAGAAAGCAAGAGCGTGCTTCTTGCTCTAAAGCAGAGTGTGTTTCATGGAAGAGAACTGTGTTGTGTTTTTCCCTTCAGAAACGGAGTTAAATGCCAGGCTCTGTGTCTTCCTACAAGGAAGACTTCGTTTCTGGTAAACGCAGTCACTTTTCAGCTTAAAAGAAGCTACATAGTTCACGAAGCTCACACGTTTCTTGCTCTTAACTGAAAAGCATTGGATGTTAGAGGTCCTGAGGCTTGTATCAGTTTGAGAAGTGGAGTTTAACTAGATGTGGTCCGTGTGTGTAGGAAACACAGTTCCTTTTCTGAGCACACTCACATTTCCCGCCTTATTAGAGACTATAGAAAGCAAGAGTGTGCTTCTTGCTCTAAAGCCGGTTGTGTTTCATGGATGAGAACTGTGCTGTGTGTTTCCCTTCAGAAACGGAGTTAAATGCCAGGCTCTGTGTCTTCCTACAAGCAAGACTTCTTTTCTGGTAAACGCAGTCACTTTTCAGCTTAAACAAAGCTACATAGTTCACGATGCTCACACGTTTCTTGCTCTTAACGGAAAAGCATTGGATGTTAGAGAACCTGTGGTTTGTACCAGTTTCAGAAGCAGAGATGACCTAGATATGGTCCGTGTGTGTAGGAAACACACTTCTTTTGTTCTGAGCACATGCACGTTTCCCGCCTCATTAGAGATTCTAGAAAGCAATTGCGTGCTTCTTGCTCTAAAGCAGAGTGTGTTTCATGGATGAAAACTGTGCTGTGTGTTTCCCTTCAGAAACGGAGTTAAATGCCAGGTCTGTGTCTTCCTACAAGCAAGACTTCGTTTCTGCTAAAGGCAGTCACTTTTCAGCCCAAAGAAGCTACTTAGTTCACAAAGCTAACACGTTTCTCGCTCTTCACTGAAAAGCATTGGATGTTATGGGACCTGTGGTTTGTATCAGTTTCAGAAGCAGAGTTGAACTAGCTATGGTCCCTGTGTGTAGGAAACACAGTTCTTTGTTCTGAGCACACTCACGTTTCCCGTCTCATTAGAGACTCTAGAAAGCAAGAGCGTGCTTCTTGCTCTAAAGCAGAGTGCATTTCATGGATGAGAACTGTGCTGTGTTTTTCCCTTCAGAAACGGAGTTAAATGCCAGGCTCTGTGTCTTCCTACAAGCTAGACTTTGTTTCTGGTAAACGAAGTCACTTTTCAGCTTAAACAAAGCTACATAGTTCAAGAAGTTCACACGTTTCTTGCTCTTAACTGAAAAGCATTGAATGTTAGAGGACCTGTGGTTTGTATCATTTTCAGAATCGGAGTTGAAATATATATGGTCCGTGTGTGTAGGAAACACACTTCTTTTGTTCTGAGCACAATCACGTTTCTGGCCTCATTAGAGATTCTAGAAAGCAAGAGCGTGCTTCTTGCTCTAAAGCAGAGTCTGTTTCATGGATGAAAACTGTGCTGTGTGTTTCCCTTCAGAAACGGAGTTAAATTCCAGGTATGTGTCTTCCTACAAGCAAGACTTCGTTTCTGCTAAAGGCAGTCACTTTTCAGCCCAAAGAAGCTACATAGTTCACAAAGCTTACACGTTTCTCGCTCTTAACTGAAAAGCATTGGATGTTAGAGGACCTGTGGTTTGTATCAGATTCAGAAGCAGAGTTGAGTTAGCTATGGTCCTTGTGTGTAGGAAACACAGTTCTTTTGTTCTGAGCACTCTCACGTTTCCTGCCTCATTAGAGACTCTAGAAAGCAAGAGCGTGCTTCTTGCTCTAAAGCAGAGTGTGTTTCATGGAAGAGAACTGTGTTGTGTTTTTCCCTTCAGAAACGGAGTTAAATGCCAGGCTCTGTGTCTTCCTACAAGGAAGACTTCGTTTCTGGTAAACGCAGTCACTTTTCAGCTTAAAAGAAGCTACATAGTTCACGAAGCTCACACGTTTCTTGCTCTTAACTGAAAAGCATTGGATGTTAGAGGTCCTGAGGCTTGTATCAGTTTGAGAAGTGGAGTTTAACTAGATGTGGTCCGTGTGTGTAGGAAACACAGTTCCTTTTCTGAGCACACTCACATTTCCCGCCTTATTAGAGACTATAGAAAGCAAGAGTGTGCTTCTTGCTCTAAAGCCGGTTGTGTTTCATGGATGAGAACTGTGCTGTGTGTTTCCCTTCAGAAACGGAGTTAAATGCCAGGCTCTGTGTCTTCCTACAAGCAAGACTTCTTTTCTGGTAAACGCAGTCACTTTTCAGCTTAAACAAAGCTACATAGTTCACGATGCTCACACGTTTCTTGCTCTTAAAGGAAAAGCATTGGATGTTAGAGAACCTGTGGTTTGTACCAGTTTCAGAAGCAGAGATGACCTAGATATGGTCCGTGTGTGTAGGAAACACACTTCTTTTGTTCTGAGCACACTCACATTTCCCGCCTCATTAGAGATTCTAGAAAGCAAGAGCGTGCTTCTTGCTCTAAAGCAGAGTCTGTTTCATGGATGAAAACTGTGCTGTGTATTTCCCTTCAGAAACGGAGTTAAATTCCAGGTCTGTGTCTTCCTACAAGCAAGACTTCGTTTCTGCTAAAGGCAGTCACTTTTCAGCCCAAAGAAGCTACATAGTTCACAAAGCTAACACGTTTCTCGCTCTTAACTGAAAAGCATTGGATGTTAGAGGACCTGTGGTTTGTATCAGATTCAGAAGCAGAGTTGAGCTAGCTATGGTCCTTGTGTGTAGGAAACACAGTTATTTTTTCTGAGCACACTCACGTTTCCCGCCTCATTAGAGATTCTAGAAAGCAAGAGCGTGCTTCTTGCTCTAAAGCAGAGTGTGTTTCATGGGTGGGAACTTTGCTGTGTGTTTCCCATCAGAACCGGAGTTAAATGCCAGGTCTGTGTCTTCCTACAAGCAAGACTTCGTTTCTGGTAAACGCAGTCACTTTTCAGCTCAAACAAAGCTACATAGACCACGAAGCTCACACAGGTCTCGCTGTTAACTGAAAAGCATTGGATGTTAGAGGTCCTGAGGCTTGTATCAGTTTGAGAAGTGGAGTTTAACTAGATATGGTCCGTGTGTGTAGGAAATACAGTTCTTTTGTGCTGAGCACACTCACGTTTCCCGCCTTATTATAGACTCTAGAAAGCAAGAGCGTGCTTCTTGCTCTAAAGCAGAGTGTGTTTCATGGATGAGATCTGAGCTGTGTGTTTCCCTTCAGAAACGGAGTTAAATGCCAGGTCTGTGTCTTTCTACAAGCAAGATTTCGTTTCTGGTAAACGCAGTCACGTTTGAGATCAAAGGAAGCTACATAGTACACAAAGCTCACACGTTTCTCGCTCTTAACTGAAAAACATTAGATGTTAGAGGACCTGTGGTTTGTATCAGTTTTAGAAGCAGAGTTGAACTAGATGTGGTCTGTGTGTGTAGGAAACACAGTTCTTTTGTTCTGAGCACACTCACATTTCCCGCCTTATAGACACTATAGAAAGCAAGAGTGTGCTTATTGCTCTAAAGCAGGGTGTGTTTCATGGATGAGAACTGTGCTGTGTGTTTCCCTTCAGAAACGGAGTTAAATGCCAGGCTCTGGGTCTTCCTATAAAGCAAGATTTCATTTCTGGTAAACGCAGTCACTTTTCAACTCAAACGAATCTACATAGTTCACGAAGTTCACAGGTTTCTTGCTCTTTACTGGAAAGCATTGGATGTTAAAGGACCTGTGGTCTGTATCAGTTTCAGAAGGAGAGTTGAACTAGATATAGGCCGTGAGTGTAGGAAACACAGTTCTATTGTTCTGAGCACACTCATGTTTCCCGCCTTATTAGAGACTCTAGAAATCAAGAGCATGCTTGTTGCTCTAAAGAAGAGTGTGTTTCATGGATAAGAACTGTGCTGTGTGTTTCCCTTCAGAAACGGAGTTAAATGCCAGGCTCTGTGTCTTTCTACAAGCAAGACTGCGTTTCTGGTAAACGCGGTCACTTTTCAGCTCAAAGGAATCTACATAGTTCACAAAGCTCACACTTTTCACGCTCATAACTGAAAATCATTGGTTGTTAGAGGACCTTTGGTTTGTATCAGTTTCAGAAGCAGAGTTGAACGAGATATGGTCCGTGTGTGTAGGAAACACAATTCTTTTGTTCTGAGCACACTCACGTATTCCGCCTCATTAGAGACTCTAGAAAGCAAGAGCATGCTTCTTGCTCAAAAGCAGAGTGTGTTTCATGGATGAGAACTGTGCTCTGTGTATCCCTTCAGAAACGGAGTTAAATGCCAGGCTCTGTGTCTTACTACAAGCAAGACTTCGTTTCTGGTAAACGCAGTCACTTTTCAGCTCAAAGGAAGCTACATAGAACACGAAGCTCACACGGGTCTTGCTGTTAACTGAAAAGAATTGGATGTTAGAGGACCTGTGGCTTGTATCAGTTTGAGAAGCGGAGTTGAACTAGATATGGTCCCTGTGTGTAGGAAACACAGTTCGTTTGTTCTGAGCACTCTCACGTTTCCCGCCTCATTAGAGACTCTAGAAAGCAAGAGCGTGCTTCTTGCTCTAAAGCAGAGTGTGTTTAATGGATGAGAACTGTGCTGTATGTTTCCCTTCAGAAACGGAGTTAAATGCCAGGCTCTGTGTCTTCCTACAAGCAAGACTTCGTTTCTGGTAAAGGCAGTCACTTTTCAGCTTAAACGAAGCTACATAGTTCACGATGCTCACACGTTTCTTGCTCTTAACGGAAAAGCATTGGATGTTAGAGGACCTGTGGTTTGTACCAGTTTCAGAAGCAGAGATGACCTAGATATGGTCCGTGTGTGTAGGAAACACACCTCTTTTGTTCTGAGCACACTCATGTCTCCCGCCTCATTAGAGATTCTAGAAAGCAAGAGCATGCTTCTTGCTCTAAAGCAGAGTGTGTTTCATGGATAAGAACTGTGCTGTGTGTTTCCCTTCAGAAACAGAGTTAAATGCCAGGTCTGTGTCTTCCTACAAGCAAGACTTCGTTTCTGGTAAACCCAGTCACTTTTCAGCCCAAAGAAGCTACATAGTTCAAAAAGCTCACACTTTTCTCGCTCTTAACTGCAAATCATTGGTTGTTAGAGGACCTTTGGTTTGTATCAGTTTCAGAAGCAGAGTTGAACTACACATGGTTCATGTGTGTAGGAAACACAGTTCTATTGTTCTGAGCACACTCATGTTTCCCTCCTTATTATAGACTCTAGAAAGCAAGAGCGTGCTTCTTGCTCTAAAGCAGAGTGTGTTTCATGGATGATATCTGAGCTGTGTGTTTCCCTTCAGAAACGGAGTTAAATGCCCGTCTCGGTGTCTTCCTACAAGCAAGACTTCGTTTCTGGTAAATGCAGTCACGTTTCAGGTCAAAGGAAGCTACATAGTTCACGATGCTCAGACGTTTCTCGCTCTTTACTGGAAAGCATTGGATGTTAGAGGACCTGTGGTCTGTATCAGTTTCAGAAGGAGAGTTGAACTAGATATGGTCCGTGTGTGTAGGAAACACAGGTCTTTTGTTCTGAGCACACTCACGTTTCCCGCCTTATTAGAGACTCTAGAAAGCAATAGCGTGCTTCTGGTTCTAAAGCCGAGTGTGTTTCATGGATGAGAACTGTGCTGTATGTTTCCCTTCAGAAACGGAGTTAAATGCCAGGCTCTGTGTCTTCCTACAAGCAAGACTTCGTTTCTGGTAAACGCAGTCACTTTTCAGCTTAAACGAAGCTACATAGTTCACGAAGCTCACACGTTTCTTGCTCTTAACTGAAAAGCATTGGATGTTAGAGGACCTGTGGTTTGTATCATTTTCAGAGGCGGAGTTGAAATAGATATGGTCCGTGTGTGTCGGAAACACACTTCTTTTGTTCTGAGCACACTCACGTTTCCCGCCTCATTAGAGATTCTAGAAAGCAAGAGCGTGCTTCTTGCTCTAAAGCAGAGTGTGTTTCATGGATGAGAACTGTGCTGTGTGTTTCCCTTCAGAAACGCAGTTAAATGCCAGGTCTGTGTCTTCCTACAAGCAGGACTTCGTTTCTGGTAAATGCGGTCACTTTTCAGCTCAAAGGAAGCTACATAGTTCACGAAGCTCACACCTTTCTAGCTCTTAACTGAAAAGCATTAGATGTTAGAGGACCTGTGGTTTGTATCATTTTCAGAAGCGGAGTTGAAATAGATATGGTCCGTGTGTGTAGGAAACACAGTTATTTTTTTCTGAGCACACTCACGTATCCCGCCTCATTAGAGATTCTAGAAAGCAAGAGCGTGCTTCTTGCTCTAAAGCAGAGTGTGTTTCATGGGTGGGAACTGTGCTGTGTGTTTCCCTTCAGAACCGGAGTTAAATGCCAGGTCTGTGTCTTCCTACAAGCAAGACTTCGTTTCTGGTAAACGCAGTCACTTTTCAGCTCAAACAAAGCTACATAGACCACGAAGCTCACACGGGTCTCGCTGTTAACTGAAAAGCATTGGATGTTAGAGGTCCTGAGGCTTGTATCAGTTTGAGAAGTGGAGTTTAACTAGATATGGTCCGTGTGTGTAGGAAATACAGTTCTTTTGTGCTGAGCACACTCACGTTTCCCGCCTTATTATAGACTCTAGAAAGCAAGAGCGTGCTTCTTGCTCTAAAGCAGAGTGTGTTTCATGGATGAGATCTGAGCTGTGTGTTTCCCTTCAGAAACGGAGTTAAATGCCAGGTCTGTGTCTTTCTACAAGCAAGATTTCGTTTCTGGTAAACGCAGTCACGTTTGAGATCAAAGGAAGCTACATAGTTCACAAAGCTCACACGTTTCTCGCTCTTAACTGAAAAACATTAGATGTTAGAGGACCTGTGGTCTGTATCAGTTTTAGAAGCAGAGTTGAACTAGATGTGGTCCGTGTGTGTAGGAAACACAGTTCTTTTGTTCTGAGCACACTCAAATTTCCCGCCTTATTAGAGACTATAGAAAGCAAGAGTGTGCTTCTTGCTCTAAAGCAGGGTGTGTTTCATGGATGAGAACTGTGCTGTGTGTTTCCCTTCAGAAACGGAGTTAAATGCCAGGCTCTTGGTCTTCCTATAAAGCAAGATTTCATTTCTGGTAAACGCACTCACTTTTCAACTCAAACGAATCTACATAGTTCACGAAGTTCACACGTTTCTTGCTCTTTACTGGAAAGCATTGGATGTTAGAGGACCTGTGGTCTGTATCAGTTTCAGAAGGAGAGTTGAACTAGATATAGGCCGTGAGTGTAGGAAACACAGTTCTATTGTTCTGAGCACACTCATGTTTCCCGCCTTCTTATAGACTCTAGAAAGCAAGAGCGTGCTTCTTGCTCTAAAGCAGAGTATGTTTCATGGATGAGATCTGAGCTGTGTGTTTCCCTTCAGAAATGGAGTTAAATGCCAGGTCTCTGTCTTCCTACAAGCAAGATTTCGTTTCTGGTAAACGCAGTCACGTTTGAGATCAAAGGAAGCTACATAGTTCACAAAGCTCACACGTTTCTCGCTCTTAACTGAAAAACATTAGATGTTAGAGGACCTGTGGTTTGTATCAGTTTTAGAAGCAGAGTTGAACTAGATGTGGTCCGTGTGTGTAGGACACACAGTTCCTTTGTTCTGAGCACACTCACATTTCCCGCCTTATTAGAGACTATAGAAAGCAAGAGTGTGCTTCTTGCTCTAAAGCAGAGTGTGTTTCATGGATGAGAACTGTGCTGTGTGTTTCCCTTCAGAAACGGAGTTAAATGCCAGGCTCTGTGTCTTCCTACAAGCAAGACTTCTTTTCTGGTAAACGCAGTCACTTTTCAGCTTAAAGAAGCTACATAGTTCACGATGCTCACACGTTTCTTGCTCTTAACGGAAAAGCATTGGATGTTAGAGAACCTGTGGTTTGTACCAGTTTCAGAAGCAGAGATGACCTAGATATGGTCCGTGTGTGTAGGAAACACACTTCTTTTGTTCTGAGCACATGCACGTTTCCCGCCTCATTAGAGATTCTAGAAAGCAATTGCGTGCTTCTTGCTCTAAAGCAGAGTGTGTTTCATGGATGAAAACTGTGCTGTGTGTTTCCCTTCAGAAACGGAGTTAAATGCCAGGTCTGTGTCTTCCTACAAGCAAGACTTCGTTTCTGGTAAACGCAGTCACTTTTCAGCTCAAACAAAGCTACATAGACCACGAAGCTCACACAGGTCTCGCTGTTAACTGAAAAGCATTGGATGTTAGAGGTCCTGAGGCTTGTATCAGTTTGAGAAGTGGAGTTTAACTAGATATGGTCCGTGTGTGTAGGAAATACAGTTCTTTTGTGCTGAGCACACTCACGTTTCCCGCCTTATTATAGACTCTAGAAAGCAAGAGCGTGCTTCTTGCTCTAAAGCAGAGTGTGTTTCATGGATGAGATCTGAGCTGTGTGTTTCCCTTCAGAAACGGAGTTAAATGCCAGGTCTGTGTCTTTCTACAAGCAAGATTTCGTTTCTGGTAAACGCAGTCACGTTTGAGATCAAAGGAAGCTACATAGTACACAAAGCTCACACGTTTCTCGCTCTTAACTGAAAAACATTAGATGTTAGAGGACCTGTGGTTTGTATCAGTTTTAGAAGCAGAGTTGAACTAGATGTGGTCTGTGTGTGTAGGAAACACAGTTCTTTTGTTCTGAGCACACTCACATTTCCCGCCTTATAGAGACTATAGAAAGCAAGAGTGTGCTTATTGCTCTAAAGCAGGGTGTGTTTCATGGATGAGAACTGTGCTGTGTGTTTCCCTTCAGAAACGGAGTTAAATGCCAGGCTCTGGGTCTTCCTATAAAGCAAGATTTCATTTCTGGTAAACGCAGTCACTTTTCAACTCAAACGAATCTACATAGTTCACGAAGTTCACAGGTTTCTTGCTCTTTACTGGAAAGCATTGGATGTTAAAGGACCTGTGGTCTGTATCAGTTTCAGAAGGAGAGTTGAACTAGATATAGGCCGTGAGTGTAGGAAACACAGTTCTATTGTTCTGAGCACACTCATGTTTCCCGCCTTATTAGAGACTCTAGAAATCAAGAGCATGCTTGTTGCTCTAAAGAAGAGTGTGTTTCATGGATAAGAACTGTGCTGTGTGTTTCCCTTCAGAAACGCAGTTAAATGCCAGGTCTGTGTCTTCCTACAAGCAGGACTTCGTTTCTGGTAAATGCGGTCACTTTTCAGCTCAAAGGAAGCTACATAGTTCACGAAGCTCACACGTTTCTAGCTCTTAACTGAAAAGCATTAGATGTTAGAGGACCTGTGGTTTGTATCATTTTCAGAAGCGGAGTTGAAATAGATATGGTCCGTGTGTGTAGGAAACACAGTTATTTTTTTCTGAGCACACTCACGTATCCCGCCTCATTAGAGATTCTAGAAAGCAAGAGCGTGCTTCTTGCTCTAAAGCAGAGTGTGTTTCATGGGTGGGAACTGTGCTGTGTGTTTCCCTTCAGAACCGGAGTTAAATGCCAGGTCTGTGTCTTCCTACAAGCAAGACTTCGTTTCTGGTAAACGCAGTCACTTTTCAGCTCAAACAAAGCTACATAGACCACGAAGCTCACACGGGTCTCGCTGTTAACTGAAAAGCATTGGATGTTAGAGGTCCTGAGGCTTGTATCAGTTTGAGAAGTGGAGTTTAACTAGATATGGTCCGTGTGTGTAGGAAATACAGTTCTTTTGTGCTGAGCACACTCACGTTTCCCGCCTTATTATAGACTCTAGAAAGCAAGAGCGTGCTTCTTGCTCTAAAGCAGAGTGTGTTTCATGGATGAGATCTGAGCTGTGTGTTTCCCTTCAGAAACGGAGTTAAATGCCAGGTCTGTGTCTTTCTACAAGCAAGATTTCGTTTCTGGTAAACGCAGTCACGTTTGAGATCAAAGGAAGCTACATAGTTCACAAAGCTCACACGTTTCTCGCTCTTAACTGAAAAACATTAGATGTTAGAGGACCTGTGGTCTGTATCAGTTTTAGAAGCAGAGTTGAACTAGATGTGGTCCGTGTGTGTAGGAAACACAGTTCTTTTGTTCTGAGCACACTCAAATTTCCCGCCTTATTAGAGACTATAGAAAGCAAGAGTGTGCTTCTTGCTCTAAAGCAGGGTGTGTTTCATGGATGAGAACTGTGCTGTGTGTTTCCCTTCAGAAACGGAGTTAAATGCCAGGCTCTTGGTCTTCCTATAAAGCAAGATTTCATTTCTGGTAAACGCACTCACTTTTCAACTCAAACGAATCTACATAGTTCACGAAGTTCACACGTTTCTTGCTCTTTACTGGAAAGCATTGGATGTTAGAGGACCTGTGGTCTGTATCAGTTTCAGAAGGAGAGTTGAACTAGATATAGGCCGTGAGTGTAGGAAACACAGTTCTATTGTTCTGAGCACACTCATGTTTCCCGCCTTCTTATAGACTCTAGAAAGCAAGAGCGTGCTTCTTGCTCTAAAGCAGAGTATGTTTCATGGATGAGATCTGAGCTGTGTGTTTCCCTTCAGAAATGGAGTTAAATGCCAGGTCTCTGTCTTCCTACAAGCAAGATTTCGTTTCTGGTAAACGCAGTCACGTTTGAGATCAAAGGAAGCTACATAGTTCACAAAGCTCACACGTTTCTCGCTCTTAACTGAAAAACATTAGATGTTAGAGGACCTGTGGTTTGTATCAGTTTTAGAAGCAGAGTTGAACTAGATGTGGTCCGTGTGTGTAGGACACACAGTTCCTTTGTTCTGAGCACACTCACATTTCCCGCCTTATTAGAGACTATAGAAAGCAAGAGTGTGCTTCTTGCTCTAAAGCAGAGTGTGTTTCATGGATGAGAACTGTGCTGTGTGTTTCCCTTCAGAAACGGAGTTAAATGCCAGGCTCTGTGTCTTCCTACAAGCAAGACTTCTTTTCTGGTAAACGCAGTCACTTTTCAGCTTAAACGAAGCTACATAGTTCACGATGCTCACACGTTTCTTGCTCTTAACGGAAAAGCATTGGATGTTAGAGAACCTGTGGTTTGTACCAGTTTCAGAAGCAGAGATGACCTAGATATGGTCCGTGTGTGTAGGAAACACACTTCTTTTGTTCTGAGCACATGCACGTTTCCCGCCTCATTAGAGATTCTAGAAAGCAATTGCGTGCTTCTTGCTCTAAAGCAGAGTGTGTTTCATGGATGAAAACTGTGCTGTGTGTTTCCCTTCAGAAACGGAGTTAAATGCCAGGTCTGTGTCTTCCTACAAGCAAGACTTCGTTTCTGGTAAACGCAGTCACTTTTCAGCTCAAACAAAGCTACATAGACCACGAAGCTCACACAGGTCTCGCTGTTAACTGAAAAGCATTGGATGTTAGAGGTCCTGAGGCTTGTATCAGTTTGAGAAGTGGAGTTTAACTAGATATGGTCCGTGTGTGTAGGAAATACAGTTCTTTTGTGCTGAGCACACTCACGTTTCCCGCCTTATTATAGACTCTAGAAAGCAAGAGCGTGCTTCTTGCTCTAAAGCAGAGTGTGTTTCATGGATGAGATCTGAGCTGTGTGTTTCCCTTCAGAAACGGAGTTAAATGCCAGGTCTGTGTCTTTCTACAAGCAAGATTTCGTTTCTGGTAAACGCAGTCACGTTTGAGATCAAAGGAAGCTACATAGTACACAAAGCTCACACGTTTCTCGCTCTTAACTGAAAAACATTAGATGTTAGAGGACCTGTGGTTTGTATCAGTTTTAGAAGCAGAGTTGAACTAGATGTGGTCTGTGTGTGTAGGAAACACAGTTCTTTTGTTCTGAGCACACTCACATTTCCCGCCTTATAGAGACTATAGAAAGCAAGAGTGTGCTTATTGCTCTAAAGCAGGGTGTGTTTCATGGATGAGAACTGTGCTGTGTGTTTCCCTTCAGAAACGGAGTTAAATGCCAGGCTCTGGGTCTTCCTATAAAGCAAGATTTCATTTCTGGTAAACGCAGTCACTTTTCAACTCAAACGAATCTACATAGTTCACGAAGTTCACAGGTTTCTTGCTCTTTACTGGAAAGCATTGGATGTTAAAGGACCTGTGGTCTGTATCAGTTTCAGAAGGAGAGTTGAACTAGATATAGGCCGTGAGTGTAGGAAACACAGTTCTATTGTTCTGAGCACACTCATGTTTCCCGCCTTATTAGAGACTCTAGAAATCAAGAGCATGCTTGTTGCTCTAAAGAAGAGTGTGTTTCATGGATAAGAACTGTGCTGTGTGTTTCCCTTCAGAAACGGAGTTAAATGCCAGGCTCTGTGTCTTTCTACAAGCAAGACTGCGTTTCTGGTAAACGCGGTCACTTTTCAGCTCAAAGGAATCTACATAGTTCACAAAGCTCACACTTTTCACGCTCATAACTGAAAATCATTGGTTGTTAGAGGACCTTTGGTTTGTATCAGTTTCAGAAGCAGAGTTGAACGAGATATGGTCCGTGTGTGTAGGAAACACAATTCTTTTGTTCTGAGCACACTCACGTATTCCGCCTCATTAGAGACTCTAGAAAGCAAGAGCATGCTTCTTGCTCAAAAGCAGAGTGTGTTTCATGGATGAGAACTGTGCTCTGTGTATCCCTTCAGAAACGGAGTTAAATGCCAGGCTCTGTGTCTTACTACAAGCAAGACTTCGTTTCTGGTAAACGCAGTCACTTTTCAGCTCAAAGGAAGCTACATAGAACACGAAGCTCACACGGGTCTTGCTGTTAACTGAAAAGAATTGGATGTTAGAGGACCTGTGGCTTGTATCAGTTTGAGAAGCGGAGTTGAACTAGATATGGTCCCTGTGTGTAGGAAACACAGTTCGTTTGTTCTGAGCACTCTCACGTTTCCCGCCTCATTAGAGACTCTAGAAAGCAAGAGCGTGCTTCTTGCTCTAAAGCAGAGTGTGTTTCATGGATGAGAACTGTGCTGTATGTTTCCCTTCAGAAACGGAGTTAAATGCCAGGCTCTGTGTCTTCCTACAAGCAAGACTTCGTTTCTGGTAAAGGCAGTCACTTTTCAGCTTAAACGAAGCTACAGAGTTCACGATGCTCACACGTTTCTTGCTCTTAACGGAAAAGCATTGGATGTTAGAGGACCTGTGGTTTGTACCAGTTTCAGAAGCAGAGATGACCTAGATATGGTCCGTGTGTGTAGGAAACACACCTCTTTTGTTCTGAGCACACTCATGTCTCCCGCCTCATTAGAGATTCTAGAAAGCAAGAGCATGCTTCTTGCTCTAAAGCAGAGTGTGTTTCATGGATAAGAACTGTGCTGTGTGTTTCCCTTCAGAAACAGAGTTAAATGCCAGGTCTGTGTCTTCCTACAAGCAAGACTTCGTTTCTGGTAAACCCAGTCACTTTTCAGCCCAAAGAAGCTACATAGTTCAAAAAGCTCACACTTTTCTCGCTCTTAACTGCAAATCATTGGTTGTTAGAGGACCTTTGGTTTGTATCAGTTTCAGAAGCAGAGTTGAACTACACATGGTTCGTGTGTGTAGGAAACACAGTTCTATTGTTCTGAGCACACTCATGTTTCCCTCCTTATTATAGACTCTAGAAAGCAAGAGCGTGCTTCTTGCTCTAAAGCAGAGTGTGTTTCATGGATGATATCTGAGCTGTGTGTTTCCCTTCAGAAACGGAGTTAAATGCCCGTCTCGGTGTCTTCCTACAAGCAAGACTTCGTTTCTGGTAAATGCAGTCACGTTTCAGGTCAAAGGAAGCTACATAGTTCACGATGCTCAGACGTTTCTCGCTCTTTACTGGAAAGCATTGGATGTTAGAGGACCTGTGGTCTGTATCAGTTTCAGAAGGAGAGTTGAACTAGATATGGTCCGTGTGTGTAGGAAACACAGGTCTTTTGTTCTGAGCACACTCACGTTTCCCGCCTTATTAGAGACTCTAGAAAGCAATAGCGTGCTTCTGGTTCTAAAGCCGAGTGTGTTTCATGGATGAGAACTGTGCTGTATGTTTCCCTTCAGAAACGGAGTTAAATGCCAGGCTCTGTGTCTTCCTACAAGCAAGACTTCGTTTCTGGTAAACGCAGTCACTTTTCAGCTTAAACGAAGCTACATAGTTCACGAAGCTCACACGTTTCTTGCTCTTAACTGAAAAGCATTGGATGTTAGAGGACCTGTGGTTTGTATCATTTTCAGAGGCGGAGTTGAAATAGATATGGTCCGTGTGTGTCGGAAACACACTTCTTTTGTTCTGAGCACACTCACGTTTCCCGCCTCATTAGAGATTCTAGAAAGCAAGAGCGTGCTTCTTGCTCTAAAGCAGAGTGTGTTTCATGGATGAGAACTGTGCTGTGTGTTTCCCTTCAGAAACGCAGTTAAATGCCAGGTCTGTGTCTTCCTACAAGCAGGACTTCGTTTCTGGTAAATGCGGTCACTTTTCAGCTCAAAGGAAGCTACATAGTTCACGAAGCTCACACGTTTCTAGCTCTTAACTGAAAAGCATTAGATGTTAGAGGACCTGTGGTTTGTATCATTTTCAGAAGCGGAGTTGAAATAGATATGGTCCGTGTGTGTAGGAAACACAGTTATATTTTTCTGAGCACACTCACGTATCCCGCCTCATTAGAGATTCTAGAAAGCAAGAGCGTGCTTCTTGCTCTAAAGCAGAGTGTGTTTCATGGGTGGGAACTGTGCTGTGTGTTTCCCTTCAGAACCGGAGTTAAATGCCAGGTCTGTGTCTTCCTACAAGCAAGACTTCGTTTCTGGTAAACGCAGTCACTTTTCAGCTCAAACAAAGCTACATAGACCACGAAGCTCACACGGGTCTCGCTGTTAACTGAAAAGCATTGGATGTTAGAGGTCCTGAGGCTTGTATCAGTTTGAGAAGTGGAGTTTAACTAGATATGGTCCGTGTGTGTAGGAAATACAGTTCTTTTGTGCTGAGCACACTCACGTTTCCCGCCTTATTATAGACTCTAGAAAGCAAGAGCGTGCTTCTTGCTCTAAAGCAGAGTGTGTTTCATGGATGAGATCTGAGCTGTGTGTTTCCCTTCAGAAACGGAGTTAAATGCCAGGTCTGTGTCTTTCTACAAGCAAGATTTCGTTTCTGGTAAACGCAGTCACGTTTGAGATCAAAGGAAGCTACATAGTTCACAAAGCTCACACGTTTCTCGCTCTTAACTGAAAAACATTAGATGTTAGAGGACCTGTGGTCTGTATCAGTTTTAGAAGCAGAGTTGAACTAGATGTGGTCCGTGTGTGTAGGAAACACAGTTCTTTTGTTCTGAGCACACTCAAATTTCCCGCCTTATTAGAGACTATAGAAAGCAAGAGTGTGCTTCTTGCTCTAAAGCAGGGTGTGTTTCATGGATGAGAACTGTGCTGTGTGTTTCCCTTCAGAAACGGAGTTAAATGCCAGGCTCTTGGTCTTCCTATAAAGCAAGATTTCATTTCTGGTAAACGCACTCACTTTTCAACTCAAACGAATCTACATAGTTCACGAAGTTCACACGTTTCTTGCTCTTTACTGGAAAGCATTGGATGTTAGAGGACCTGTGGTCTGTATCAGTTTCAGAAGGAGAGTTGAACTAGATATAGGCCGTGAGTGTAGGAAACACAGTTCTATTGTTCTGAGCACACTCATGTTTCCCGCCTTCTTATAGACTCTAGAAAGCAAGAGCGTGCTTCTTGCTCTAAAGCAGAGTATGTTTCATGGATGAGATCTGAGCTGTGTGTTTCCCTTCAGAAATGGAGTTAAATGCCAGGTCTCTGTCTTCCTACAAGCAAGATTTCGTTTCTGGTAAACGCAGTCACGTTTGAGATCAAAGGAAGCTACATAGTTCACAAAGCTCACACGTTTCTCGCTCTTAACTGAAAAACATTAGATGTTAGAGGACCTGTGGTTTGTATCAGTTTTAGAAGCAGAGTTGAACTAGATGTGGTCCGTGTGTGTAGGACACACAGTTCCTTTGTTCTGAGCACACTCACATTTCCCGCCTTATTAGAGACTATAGAAAGCAAGAGTGTGCTTCTTGCTCTAAAGCAGAGTGTGTTTCATGGATGAGAACTGTGCTGTGTGTTTCCCTTCAGAAACGGAGTTAAATGCCAGGCTCTGTGTCTTCCTACAAGCAAGACTTCTTTTCTGGTAAACGCAGTCACTTTTCAGCTTAAACGAAGCTACATAGTTCACGATGCTCACACGTTTCTTGCTCTTAACGGAAAAGCATTGGATGTTAGAGAACCTGTGGTTTGTACCAGTTTCAGAAGCAGAGATGACCTACATATGGTCCGTGTGTGTAGGAAACACACTTCTTTTGTTCTGAGCACATGCACGTTTCCCGCCTCATTAGAGATTCTAGAAAGCAAGAGCGTGCTTCTTGCTCTAAAGCAGAGTGTGTTTCATGGATGAGAACTGTGCTGTGTGTTTCCCTTCAGACACGGAGTTAAATGCCAGGCTCTGTGTCTTCCTACAAGCAAGACTTCGTTACTGGTAAACCCAGGCACTTTTCAGCTTAAACGAAGCTACATAGTTCACGAACCTCACACGTTTCTTGCTCTTAACTGAAAAGCATTGGATGTTAGAGGACCTGTGGTTTGTATCATTTTCAGAGGCGGAGTTGAAATAGATATGGTCCGTGTGTGTCGGAAACACACTTCTTTTGTTCTGAGCACACTCACGTTTCCCGCCTCATTAGAGATTCTAGAAATCAAGAGCGTGCTTCTTGCTCTAAAGCAGAGTGTGTTTCATGGATGAGAACTGTGCTGTGTGTTTCCCTTCAGAAACGGAGTTAAATGCCAGGTCTGTGTCTTCCTACAAGCAAGACTTCGTTTCTGGTAAACGCAGTCACTTTTCAGCTTAAAGGAAGCTACATAGTTCACGAAGCCCACACGTTTCTTGCTCTTAACTGAAAAGCATTGGATGTTAGAGGACCTGTGGTTTGTATCATTTTCAGAGGCGGAGTTGAAATAGATATGGTCCGTGTGTGTAGGAAACACACTTCTTTTGTTCTGAGCACACTCACGTTTCCCGCCTCATTAGAGATTCTAGAAAGCAAGAGCATGCTTCTTGCTCTAAAGCAGAGAGTGTTTCATGGATGAGAACTGTGCTGTGTGTTTCCCTTCAGAAACGAAGTTAAATGCCAGGCTCTGGGTCTTCCTACAAGCAAGATTTCGTTTCTGGTAAACCCAGTCACTTTTCAGCTCAAACGAAGCTAAATATTCACGAAGCTCACATGTTTCTCGGTGTTAACTGAAAAGCTTTGGACGTTAGAGGACCTGTGGTCTGTATCAGTTTCAGATGCATAGTTGAACTAGATATGGTCCGTGTGTGTAGGAAACACAGTTCTATTGTTCTGAGCACACTCACGTTTCCCTCCTTATTATAGACTCTAGAAAGCAAGAGCGTGCTTCTTGCTCTAAAGCAGAGTGTGTTTCATGGATGATATCTGAGCTGTGTGTTTCCCTTCAGAAACGGAGTTAAATGCCCGTCTCTGTGTCTTCCTACAAGCAAGACTTCGTTTCTGGTAAATGCAGTCACGTTTCAGATCAAAGGAAGCTACATAGTTCACGATGCTCAGACGTTTCTCGCTCTTTACTGGAAAGCATTGGATGTTAGAGGACCTGTGGTCTGTATCAGTTTCAGAAGGAGAGTTGAACTAGATATGGTCCGTGTGTGTAGGAAACACAGGTCTTTTGTTCTGAGCACACTCACGTTTCCCGCCTTATTAGAGACTCTAGAAAGCAATAGCGTGCTTCTGGTTCTAAAGCCGAGTGTGTTTCATGGATGAGAACTGTGCTGTATGTTTCCCTTCAGAAACGGAGTTAAATGCCAGGCTCTGTGTCTTCCTACAAGCAAGACTTCGTTTCTGGTAAACGCAGTCACTTTTCAGCTTAAACGAAGCTACATAGTTCACTAAGCGCACACGTTTCTTGCTCTTAACTGAAAAGCATTGGATGTTAGAGGACCTGTGGTTTGTATCATTTTCAGAGGCGGAGTTGAAATAGATATGGTCCGTATGTGTAGGAAACACACTTCTTTTGTTCTGAGCACACTCACGTTTCCCGCCTGATTAGAGATTCTAGAAAGCAAGAGCGTGCTTCTTGCTCTAAAGCAGAGTGTGTTTCATGGATGAGAACTGTGCTGTGTGTTTCCATTCAGAAACGCAGTTAAATGCCAGGTCTGTGTCTTCCTACAAGCAAGACTTCATTTCTGGTAAACCCAGTCACTTTTCAGCCCAAAGAAGCTACATAGTTCACAAAGCTCACACTTTTCTCGCTCTTAACTGAAAATCATTGGTTGTTAGAGGACCTTTGGTTTGTATCAGTTTCAGAAGCAGAGTTGAACTAGATATGGTCCGTGTGTGTAGGAAACACAGTTCTTTTGTTCTGAGCACACTCACGTTTTCCGCCTCATTAGAGACTCTAGAAAGCAAGAGCATGCTTCTTGCTCAAAAGCAGAGTGTGTTTCATGGATGAGAACTGTGCTGTGTGTTTCCCTTCAGAAACGGAGTTAAATGCCAGGCTCTGTGTCTTCCTACAAGCAAGACTTCGTTTCTGGTAAACACAGTCACTTTTCAGCTCAAAGGAAGCTACATAGAACACGAAGCTCACACGGGTCTTGCTGTTAACTGAAAAGAATTGGATGCTAGAGGACCTGTGGTTTGTATGAGTTTAAGAAGCAGTGTTGACCTAGATATGGTCCGTGTGTGTAGGAAACACACTTCTTTTGTTCTGAGCACACTCACGTTTCCCGCCTCATTAGAGATTCTAGAAAGCAAGAGCATGCTTCTTGCTCTAAAGCAGAGAGTGTTTCATGGATGAGAACTGTGCTGTGTGTTTCCCTTCAGAAACGAAGTTAAATGCCAGGCTCTGGGTCTTCCTACAAGCAAGATTTCGTTTCTGGTAAACCCAGTCACTTTTCAGCTCAAACGAAGCTAAATATTCACGAAGCTCACATGTTTCTCGGTGTTAACTGAAAAGCTTTGGACGTTAGAGGACCTGTGGTCTGTATCAGTTTCAGATGCATAGTTGAACTAGATATGGTCCGTGTGTGTAGGAAACACAGTTCTATTGTTCTGAGCACACTCACGTTTCCCGCCTTATTAGAGACTCTAGAAGTCAAGAGCTTGCTTCTTGCTCTAAAGAACAGTGTGTTTCATGGATAAGAACTGTGCTGTGTGTTTCCCTTCAGAAACGGAATTAAATGCCAGGTCTGTGTCTTCCTACAAGCAAGACTTCGTTTCTGGTAAACCCAGTCACTTTTCAGCCCAAAGAAGCTACATAGTTCACAAAGCTCACACTTTTCTCGCTCTTAACTGAAAATCATTGGTTGTTAGAGGACCTATGGTTTGTATCAGTTTCAGAAGCAGAGTTGAACTAGATATGGTCCGTGTGTGTAGGAAACACAGTTTTTTTGTTCTGAGCACACTCACGTTTTCCGCCTCATTAGAGACTATAGAAAGCAAGAGCATGCTTCTTGCTCAAAAGCAGAGTGTGCTTCATGGATGAGAACTGTGTTGTGTTTTTCCCTTCAGAAACGGAGTTAAATGCCAGGCTCTGTGTCTTCCTACAAGCAAGACTTCGTTTCTGGTAAATGCAGTCACGTTTCAGATCAAAGGAAGCTACATAGTTCACGATGCTCAGACGTTTCTCGCTCTTTACTGGAAAGCATTGGATGTTAGAGGACCTGTGGTCTGTATCAGTTTCAGAAGGAGAGTTGAACTAGATATGGTCCGTGTGTGTAGGAAACACAGGTCTTTTGTTCTGAGCACACTCACGTTTCCCGCCTTATTAGAGACTCTAGAAAGCAATAGCGTGCTTCTGGTTCTAAAGCCGAGTGTGTTTCATGGATGAGAACTGTGCTGTATGTTTCCCTTCAGAAACGGAGTTAAATGCCAGGCTCTGTGTCTTCCTACAAGCAAGACTTCGTTTCTGGTAAACGCAGTCACTTTTCAGCTTAAACGAAGCTACATAGTTCACTAAGCTCACACGTTTCTTGCTCTTAACTGAAAAGCATTGGATGTTAGAGGACCTGTGGTTTGTATCATTTTCAGAGGCGGAGTTGAAATAGATATGGTCCGTGTGTGTAGGAAACACACTTCTTTTGTTCTGAGCACACTCACGTTTCCCGCCTGATTAGAGATTCTAGAAAGCAAGAGCGTGCTTCTTGCTCTAAAGCAGAGTGTGTTTCATGGATGAGAACTGTGCTGTGTGTTTCCATTCAGAAACGCAGTTAAATGCCAGGTCTGTGTCTTCCTACAAGCAAGACTTCGTTTCTGGTAAACCCAGTCACTTTTCAGCCCAAAGAAGCTATATAGTTCACAAAGCTCACACTTTTCTCGCTCTTAAATGAAAATCATTGGTTGTTAGAGGACCTTTGGTTTGTATCAGTTTCAGAAGCAGAGTTGAACTAGATATGGTCCGTGTGTGTAGGAAACACAGTTCTTTTGTTCTGAGCACACTCACGTTTTCCGCCTCATTAGAGACTCTAGAAAGCAAGAGCATGCTTCTTGCTCAAAAGCAGAGTGTGTTTCATGGATGAGAACTGTGCTGTGTGTTTCCCTTCAGAAACGGAGTTAAATGCCAGGCTCTGTGTCTTCCTACAAGCAAGACTTCGTTTCTGGTAAACACAGTCACTTTTCAGCTCAAAGGAAGCTACATAGAACACGAAGCTCACACGGGTCTTGCTGTTAACTGAAAAGAATGGGATGCTAGAGGACCTGTGGCTTGTATCAGTTTGAGAAGCAGAGTTGAACTAGATATGGTCCGTGTGTGTAGGAAACACAGTTCTTTTGTTCTGAGCACCCTCACGTTTCCCGCCTCATTAGAGACTGTAGAAAGCAAGAGCGTGCTTCTTGCTCTAAAGCAGAGTGTGTTTCATGGATGAGAACTGTGCTGTGTGTTTCCCTTCAGACACGGAGTTAAATGCCAGGCTCTGTGTCTTCCTACAAGCAAGACTTCGTTACTGGTAAACCCAGTCACTTTTCAGCTTAAACGAAGCTACATAGTTCACGAACCTCACACGTTTCTTGCTCTTAACTGAAAAGCATTGGATGTTAGAGGACATGTGGTTTGTATCATTTTCAGAGGCGGAGTTGAAATAGATATGGTCCGTGTGTGTCGGAAACACACTTCTTTTGTTCTGAGCACACTCACGTTTCCCGCCTCATTAGAGATTCTAGAAAGCAAGAGCATGCTTCTTGCTCAAAAGCAGAGTGTGTTTCATGGATGAGAACTGTGCTGTGTGTTTCCCTTCAGAAACGGAGTTAAATGCCAGGCTCTGTGTCTTTCTACAAGCAAGAATTCGTTTCTGGTAAACGCAGTCACTTTTCAGCTTAAACGAAGCTACATAGTTCACGAAGCTCACACGTTTCTTGCTCTTAAGGGAAAAGCATTGGATGTTAGAGGACCTGTGGTTTGTATGAGTTTAAGAAGCAGTGTTGACCTAGATATGGTCCGTGTGTGTAGGAAACACACTTCTTTTGTTCTGAGCACACTCACGTTTCCCGCCTCATTAGAGATTCTAGAAAGCAAGAGCATGCTTCTTGCTCTAAAGCAGAGAGTGTTTCATGGATGAGAACTGTGCTGTGTGTTTCCCTTCAGAAACGAAGTTAAATGCCAGGCTCTGGGTCTTCCTACAAGCAAGATTTCGTTTCTGGTAAACCCAGTCACTTTTCAGCTCAAACGAAGCTAAATATTCACGAAGCTCACATGTTTCTCGGTGTTAACTGAAAAGCTTTGGACGTTAGAGGACCTGTGGTCTGTATCAGTTTCAGATGCATAGTTGAACTAGATATGGTCCGTGTGTAGGAAACACAGTTCTATTGTTCTGAGCACACTCACGTTTCCCGCCTTATTAGAGACTCTAGAAGTCAAGAGCTTGCTTCTTGCTCTAAAGAACAGTGTGTTTCATGGATAAGAACTGTGCTGTGTGTTTCCCTTCAGAAACGGAATTAAATGCCAGGTCTGTGTCTTCCTACAAGCAAGACTTCGTTTCTGGTAAACCCAGTCACTTTTCAGCCCAAAGAAGCTACATAGTTCACAAAGCTCACACTTTTCTCGCTCTTAACTGAAAATCATTGGTTGTTAGAGGACCTTTGGTTTGTATCAGGTTCAGAAGCAGAGTTGAACTAGATATGGTTCGTGTGTGTAGGAAACACAGTTCTATTGTTCTGAGCACACTCATGTTTCCCTCCTTATTATAGACTCTAGAAAGCAAGAGCGTGCTTCTTGCTCTAAAGCAGAGTGTGTTTCATGGATGATATCTGAGCTGTGTGTTTCCCTTCAGAAACGGAGTTAAATGCCCGTCTCTGTGTCTTCCTACAAGCAAGACTTCGTTTCTGGTAAATGCAGTCACGTTTCAGATCAAAGGAAGCTACATAGTTCACGATGCTCAGACGTTTCTCGCTCTTTACTGGAAAGCATTGGATGTTAGAGGACCTGTGGTCTGTATCAGTTTCAGAAGGAGAGTTGAACTAGATATGGTCCGTGTGTGTAGGAAACACAGGTCTTTTGTTCTGAGCACACTCACGTTTCCCGCCTTATTAGAGACTCTAGAAAGCAATAGCGTGCTTCTGGTTCTAAAGCCGAGTGTGTTTCATGGATGAGAACTGTGCTGTATGTTTCCCTTCAGAAACGGAGTTAAATGCCAGGCTCTGTGTCTTCCTACAAGCAAGACTTCGTTTCTGGTAAACGCAGTCACTTTTCAGCTTAAACGAAGCTACATAGTTCACTAAGCTCACACGTTTCTTGCTCTTAACTGAAAAGCATTGGATGTTAGAGGACCTGTGGTTTGTATCATTTTCAGAGGCGGAGTTGAAATAGATATGGTCCGTGTGTGTAGGAAACACACTTCTTTTGTTCTGAGCACACTCACGTTTCCCGCCTGATTAGAGATTCTAGAAAGCAAGAGCGTGCTTCTTGCTCTAAAGCAGAGTGTGTTTCATGGATGAGAACTGTGCTGTGTGTTTCCATTCAGAAACGCAGTTAAATGCCAGGTCTGTGTCTTCCTACAAGCAAGACTTCGTTTCTGGTAAACCCAGTCACTTTTCAGCCCAAAGAAGCTACATAGTTCACAAAGCTCACACTTTTCTCGCTCTTAACTGAAAATCATTGGTTGTTAGAGGACCTTTGGTTTGTATCAGTTTCAGAAGCAGAGTTGAACTAGATATGGTCCGTGTGTGTAGGAAACACAGTTCTTTTGTTCTGAGCACACTCACGTTTTCCGCCTCATTAGAGACTCTAGAAAGCAAGAGCATGCTTCTTGCTCAAAAGCAGAGTGTGTTTCATGGATGAGAACTGTGCTGTGTGTTTCCCTTCAGAAACGGAGTTAAATGCCAGGCTCTGTGTCTTCCTACAAGCAAGACTTCGTTTCTGGTAAACACAGTCACTTTTCAGCTCAAAGGAAGCTACATAGAACACGAAGCTCACACGGGTCTTGCTGTTAACTGAAAAGAATTGGATGCTAGAGGACCTGTGGCTTGTATCAGTTTGAGAAGCAGAGTTGAACTAGATATGGTCCGTGTGTGTAGGAAACACAGTTCTTTTGTTCTGAGCACTCTCACGTTTCCCGCCTCATTAGAGACTGTAGAAAGCAAGAGCGTGCTTCTTGCTCTAAAGCAGAGTGTGTTTCATGGATGAGAACTGTGCTGTGTGTTTCCCTTCAGAAACGGAGTTAAATGCCAGGCTCTGTGTCTTTCTACAAGCAAGAATTCGTTTCTGGTAAACGCAGTCACTTTTCAGCTTAAACGAAGCTACATAGTTCACGAAGGTCACACGTTTCTTGCTCTTAAGGGAAAAGCATTGGATGTTAGAGGACCTGTGGTTTGTATGAGTTTAAGAAGCAGTGTTGACCTAGATATGGTCCGTGTGTGTAGGAAACACACTTCTTTTGTTCTGAGCACACTCACGTTTCCCGCCTCATTAGAGATTCTAGAAAGCAAGAGCATGCTTCTTGCTCTAAAGCAGAGAGTGTTTCATGGATGAGAACTGTGCTGTGTGTTTCCCTTCAGAAACGAAGTTAAATGCCAGGCTCTGGGTCTTCCTACAAGCAAGATTTCGTTTCTGGTAAACCCAGTCACTTTTCAGCTCAAACGAAGCTAAATATTCACGAAGCTCACATGTTTCTCGGTGTTAACTGAAAAGCTTTGGACGTTAGAGGACCTGTGGTCTGTATCAGTTTCAGATGCATAGTTGAACTAGATATGGTCCGTGTGTGTAGGAAACACAGTTCTATTGTTCTGAGCACACTCACGTTTCCCGCCTTATTAGAGACTCTAGAAGTCAAGAGCTTGCTTCTTGCTCTAAAGAACAGTGTGTTTCATGGATAAGAACTGTGCTGTGTGTTTCCCTTCAGAAACGGAATTAAATGCCAGGTCTGTGTCTTCCTACAAGCAAGACTTCGTTTCTGGTAAACCCAGTCACTTTTCAGCCCAAAGAAGCTACATAGTTCACAAAGCTCACACTTTTCTCGCTCTTAACTGAAAATCATTGGTTGTTAGAGGACCTTTGGTTTGTATCAGGTTCAGAAGCAGAGTTGAACTAGATATGGTTCGTGTGTGTAGGAAACACAGTTCTATTGTTCTGAGCACACTCATGTTTCCCTCCTTATTATAGACTCTAGAAAGCAAGAGCGTGCTTCTTGCTCTAAAGCAGAGTGTGTTTCATGGATGATATCTGAGCTGTGTGTTTCCCTTCAGAAACGGAGTTAAATGCCCGTCTCTGTGTCTTCCTACAAGCAAGACTTCGTTTCTGGTAAATGCAGTCACGTTTCAGATCAAAGGAAGCTACATAGTTCACGATGCTCAGACGTTTCTCGCTCTTTACTGGAAAGCATTGGATGTTAGAGGACCTGTGGTCTGTATCAGTTTCAGAAGGAGAGTTGAACTAGATATGGTCCGTGTGTGTAGGAAACACAGGTCTTTTGTTCTGAGCACACTCACGTTTCCCGCCTTATTAGAGACTCTAGAAAGCAATAGCGTGCTTCTTGTTCTAAAGCCGAGTGTGTTTCATGGATGAGAACTGTGCTGTAAGTTTCCCTTCAGAAACGGAGTTAAATGCCAGGCTCTGTGTCTTCCTACAAGCAAGACTTCGTTACTGGTAAACCCAGTCACTTTTCAGCTTAAACGAAGCTACATAGTTCACGAAGCTCACACGTTTCTTGCTCTTAACTGAAAAGCATTGGATGTTAGAGGACCTGTGGTTTGTATCATTTTCAGAGGCGGAGTTGAAATAGATATGGTCCGTGTGTGTAGGAAACACACTTCTTTTGTTCTGAGCACACTCACGTTTCCCGCCTGATTAGAGATTCTAGAAAGCAAGAGCGTGCTTCTTGCTCTAAAGCAGAGTGTGTTTCATGGATGAGAACTGTGCTGTGTGTTTCCATTCAGAAACGCAGTTAAATGCCAGGTCTGTGTCTTCCTACAAGCAAGACTTCGTTTCTGGTAAACCCAGTCACTTTTCAGCCCAAAGAAGCTACATAGTTCACAAAGCTCACACTTTTCTCGCTCTTAACTGAAAATCATTGGTTGTTAGAGGACCTTTGGTTTGTATCAGTTTCAGAAGCAGAGTTGAACTAGATATGGTCCGTGTGTGTAGGAAACACAGTTCTTTTGTTCTGAGCACACTCACGTTTTCCGCCTCATTAGAGACTCTAGAAAGCAAGAGCATGCTTCTTGCTCAAAAGCAGAGTGTGTTTCATGGATGAGAACTGTGCTGTGTGTTTCCCTTCAGAAACGGAGTTAAATGCCAGCCTCTGTGTCTTCCTACAAGCAAGACTTCGTTTCTGGTAAACACAGTCACTTTTCAGCTCAAAGGAAGCTACATAGAACACGAGCTCACACGGGTCTTGCTGTTAACTGAAAAGAATTGGATGCTAGAGGACCTGTGGCTTGTATCAGTTTGAGAAGCAGAGTTGAACTAGATATGGTCCGTGTGTGTAGGAAACACAGTTCTTTTGTTCTGAGCACTCTCACGTTTCCCGCCTCATTAGAGACTGTAGAAAGCAAGAGCGTGCTTCTTGCTCTAAAGCAGAGTGTGTTTCATGGATGAGAACTGTGCTGTGTGTTTCCCTTCAGAAACGGAGTTAAATGCCAGGCTCTGTGTCTTTCTACAAGCAAGACTTCGTTTCTGGTAAAAGCAATCACTTTTCAGCTTAAACGAAGCTACATAGTTCACGAAGCTCACACGTTTCTTGCTCTTAAGGGAAAAGCATTGGATGTTAGAGGACCTGTGGTTTGTATCAGTTTCAGAAGCAGTGTTGACCTAGATATGGTCCGTGTGTGTAGGAAACACACTTCTTTTGTTCTGAGCACACTCATCTTTGCTGCCTCATTAGAGATTCTAGAAAGCAAGTGCGTGTTTCTTGCACTAAAGCAGAGTGTGTTTCATGGATGAGAACTGTGCTGTGTGTTTCCCTTCAGAAACGGAGTTAAATGCCAGGTCTGTGTCTTCCTACAAGCAAGACTTCGTTTCTGGTACACGCAGTCACCATTCAGCTTAAACGAAGCTACATAGTTCACGAAGCTCACACGTTTCTTGCTCTTAACTGAAAAGCATTGGATGTTAGAGGACCTGTGGCTTGTATCAGTTTGAGAAGCGGAGTTGAACTAGATATGGTCCCTGTGTGTAGGAAACACAGTTCTTTGTTCTGAGCACACGCACGTTTCCCGCCTCATTAGAGATTCTAGAAAGCAAGAGCGTGCTTCTTGCTCTAAAGCAGAGTGTGTTTCATGGATGAGAACTGTGCTGTGTGTTTCCCTTCAGTCACGGAGTTCAATGCCAGGCTCTTTGTCTTCCTACAAGCAAGACTTCTTTTCTGGTAAACCCAGTCACTTTTCAGCTTCAACGAAGCTACATAGTTCACGAAGCTCACACGTTTCTTGCTCTTAACTGAAAAGCATTGGATGTTAGAGGACCTGTGGTTTGTATCATTTTCAGAGGCGGAGTTGAAATAGATATGGTCCCTGTGTGTAGGAAACACACTTCTTTTGTTCTGAGCACACTCACGTTTCCCGCCTCATTAGAGATTCTAGAAAGCAAGAGCGTGCTTCTTGCTCTAAAGCAGAGTGTGTTTAATGGATGAGAACTGTGCTGTGTGTTTCCCTTCAGAAACGGAGTTAAATGCCAGGTCTGTGTCTTCCTACAAGCAAGACTTCGTTTCTGGTAAACCCAGTCACTTTTCAGACCAAAGAAGCTACATAGTTCACAAAGCTCACACTTTTCTCGCTCTTAACTGAAAATCATTGGTTGTTAGAGGACCTTTGGTTTGTATCAGTTTCAGAAGCAGAGTTGAACTAGATATGGTCCGTGTGTATAGGAAACACAGTTCTATTGTTCTGAGCACAATCACGTTTTCCGCCTCATTAGAGACTCTAGAAAGCAAGATCATGCTTCTTGCTCAAAAGCAGAGTGTGTTTCAAAGATGAGAACTGTGCTGTGTGTTTCCCTTCAGAAACGGAGTTAAATGCCAGGCTCTGTGTCTTCCTACAAGCAAGACTTCATTTCTGGTAAACGCAGTCACTTTTAAGCTCAAAGGAAGCTACATAGAACACGAAGCTCACACGTGTCTTGCTGTTAACTGAAAAGAATTGGATGTTAGAGGACCTGTGGCTTGTATCAGTTTGAGAAGTGGAGTTGAACTAGATATGGTCCGAGTGTGTAGGAAACACAGTTCTTTTGTTCTGAGCACTCTCACGTTTCCCGCCTCATTAGAGACTCTAGAAAGCAAGAGCGTGCTTCTTGCTCTAAAGCAGAGTGTGTTTCATGGATGAGAACTGTGCTGTGTGTTTCCCTTCAGAAACGGAGTTAAATGCCAGGCTCTGTGTCTTCCTACAAGCAAGACTTCGTTTCTGGTAAACGCAGTCACTTTTCAGCTTAAACGAAGCTACATAGTTCACGAAGCTCACACGTTTCTTGCTCTTAAGGGAAAAGCATTGGATGTTAGAGGACCTGTGGTTTGTATCAGTTTCAGAAGCAGAGTTGACCTAGATATGGTCCGTGTGTGTAGGAAACACACTTCTTTTGTTCTGAGCACACTCACGTTTCCCGCCTCATTAGAGATTCTAGAAAGCAAGAGCGTGCTTCTTGCTCTAAAGCAGAGTGTGTTTCATGGATGGGAACTGTGCTGTGTGTTTCCCTTCAGAAACGGAGTTAAATGCCAGGTCTGTGTCTTCCTACAAGCAAGACTTCGTTTCTGGTAAACCCAGTCACTTTTCAGCCCAAAGAAGCTACATAGTTCACAAAGCTCACACTTTTCTCGCTCTTAACTGAAAATCATTGGTTGTTAGAGGACCTTTGGTTTGTATCAGTTTCAGAAGCAGAGTTTAACTAGATATGGTCCGTGTGTGTAGGAAACACAGTTCTTTTGTTCTGAGCACACTCACGTTTTCTGCCTCATTAGAGACTCTAGAAAGCAAGAGCATGCTTCTTGCTCAAAAGCAGAGTGTGTTTCATGGATGAGAACTGTGCTGTGTGTTTCCCTTCAGAAACGGAGTTAAATGCCAGGCTCTGTGTCTTCCTACAAGCAAGACTTCGTTTCTGGTAAATGCAGTCACTTTTCAGCTCAAAGGAAGCTACATAGAACACGAAGCTGACACGGGTCTTGCTGTTAACTGAAAAGAATTGGATGCTAGAGGACCTGTGGCTTGTATCAGTTTGAGAAGCGGAGTTGAACTAGATATGGTCCGTGTGTGTAGGAAACACAGTTCTTTTGTTCTGAGCACTCTCACGTTTCCCGCCTCATTAGAGACTCTAGAAAGCAAGAGCGTGCTTCTTGCTCTAAAGCAGAGTGTGTTTCATGGATGAGAACTGTGCTGTGTGTTTCCCTTCAGAAACGGAGTTAAATGCCAGGCTCTGTGTCTTTCTACAAGCAAGACTTCGTTTCTGGTAAAAGCAATCACTTTTCAGCTTAAACGAAGCTACATAGTTCACGAAGCTCACACGTTTCTTGCTCTTAAGGGAAAAGCATTGGATGTTAGAGGACCTGTGGTTTGTATCAGTTTCAGAAGCAGTGTTGACCTAGATATGGTCCGTGTGTGTAGGAAACACACTTCTTTTGTTCTGAGCACACTCATCTTTGCTGCCTCATTAGAGATTCTAGAAAGCAAGTGCGTGTTTCTTGCACTAAAGCAGAGTGTGTTTCATGGATGAGAACTGTGCTGTGTGTTTCCCTTCAGAAACGGAGTTAAATGCCAGGTCTGTGTCTTCCTACAAGCAAGACTTCGTTTCTGGTACACGCAGTCACCATTCAGCTTAAACGAAGCTACATAGTTCACGAAGCTCACACGTTTCTTGCTCTTAACTGAAAAGCATTGGATGTTAGAGGACCTGTGGCTTGTATCAGTTTGAGAAGCGGAGTTGAACTAGATATGGTCCCTGTGTGTAGGAAACACAGTTCTTTGTTCTGAGCACACGCACGTTTCCCGCCTCATTAGAGATTCTAGAAAGCAAGAGCGTGCTTCTTGCTCTAAAGCAGAGTGTGTTTCATGGATGAGAACTGTGCTGTGTGTTTCCCTTCAGTCACGGAGTTCAATGCCAGGCTCTTTGTCTTCCTACAAGCAAGACTTCTTTTCTGGTAAACCCAGTCACTTTTCAGCTTCAACGAAGCTACATAGTTCACGAAGCTCACACGTTTCTTGCTCTTAACTGAAAAGCATTGGATGTTAGAGGACCTGTGGTTTGTATCATTTTCAGAGGCGGAGTTGAAATAGATATGGTCCCTGTGTGTAGGAAACACACTTCTTTTGTTCTGAGCACACTCACGTTTCCCGCCTCATTAGAGATTCTAGAAAGCAAGAGCGTGCTTCTTGCTCTAAAGCAGAGTGTGTTTAATGGATGAGAACTGTGCTGTGTGTTTCCCTTCAGAAACGGAGTTAAATGCCAGGTCTGTGTCTTCCTACAAGCAAGACTTCGTTTCTGGTAAACCCAGTCACTTTTCAGACCAAAGAAGCTACATAGTTCACAAAGCTCACACTTTTCTCGCTCTTAACTGAAAATCATTGGTTGTTAGAGGACCTTTGGTTTGTATCAGTTTCAGAAGCAGAGTTGAACTAGATATGGTCCGTGTGTATAGGAAACACAGTTCTATTGTTCTGAGCACAATCACGTTTTCCGCCTCATTAGAGACTCTAGAAAGCAAGATCATGCTTCTTGCTCAAAAGCAGAGTGTGTTTCAAAGATGAGAACTGTGCTGTGTGTTTCCCTTCAGAAACGGAGTTAAATGCCAGGCTCTGTGTCTTCCTACAAGCAAGACTTCATTTCTGGTAAACGCAGTCACTTTTAAGCTCAAAGGAAGCTACATAGAACACGAAGCTCACACGTGTCTTGCTGTTAACTGAAAAGAATTGGATGTTAGAGGACCTGTGGCTTGTATCAGTTTGAGAAGTGGAGTTGAACTAGATATGGTCCGAGTGTGTAGGAAACACAGTTCTTTTGTTCTGAGCACTCTCACGTTTCCCGCCTCATTAGAGACTCTAGAAAGCAAGAGCGTGCTTCTTGCTCTAAAGCAGAGTGTGTTTCATGGATGAGAACTGTGCTGTGTGTTTCCCTTCAGAAACGGAGTTAAATGCCAGGCTCTGTGTCTTCCTACAAGCAAGACTTCGTTTCTGGTAAACGCAGTCACTTTTCAGCTTAAACGAAGCTACATAGTTCACGAAGCTCACACGTTTCTTGCTCTTAAGGGAAAAGCATTGGATGTTAGAGGACCTGTGGTTTGTATCAGTTTCAGAAGCAGAGTTGACCTAGATATGGTCCGTGTGTGTAGGAAACACACTTCTTTTGTTCTGAGCACACTCACGTTTCCCGCCTCATTAGAGATTCTAGAAAGCAAGAGCGTGCTTCTTGCTCTAAAGCAGAGTGTGTTTCATGGATGGGAACTGTGCTGTGTGTTTCCCTTCAGAAACGGAGTTAAATGCCAGGTCTGTGTCTTCCTACAAGCAAGACTTCGTTTCTGGTAAACCCAGTCACTTTTCAGCCCAAAGAAGCTACATAGTTCACAAAGCTCACACTTTTCTCGCTCTTAACTGAAAATCATTGGTTGTTAGAGGACCTTTGGTTTGTATCAGTTTCAGAAGCAGAGTTTAACTAGATATGGTCCGTGTGTGTAGGAAACACAGTTCTTTTGTTCTGAGCACACTCACGTTTTCTGCCTCATTAGAGACTCTAGAAAGCAAGAGCATGCTTCTTGCTCAAAAGCAGAGTGTGTTTCATGGATGAGAACTGTGCTGTGTGTTTCCCTTCAGAAACGGAGTTAAATGCCAGGCTCTGTGTCTTCCTACAAGCAAGACTTCGTTTCTGGTAAATGCAGTCACTTTTCAGCTCAAAGGAAGCTACATAGAACACGAAGCTGACACGGGTCTTGCTGTTAACTGAAAAGAATTGGATGCTAGAGGACCTGTGGCTTGTATCAGTTTGAGAAGCGGAGTTGAACTAGATATGGTCCGTGTGTGTAGGAAACACAGTTCTTTTGTTCTGAGCACTCTCACGTTTCCCGCCTCATTAGAGACTCTAGAAAGCAAGAGCGTGCTTCTTGCTCTAAAGCAGAGTGTGTTTCATGGATGAGAACTGTGCTGTGTGTTTCCCTTCAGAAACGGAGTTAAATGCCAGGCTCTGTGTCTTTCTACAAGCAAGACTTCGTTTCTGGTAAACGCAGTCACTTTTCAGCTTAAACGAAGCTACATAGTTCACGAAGCTCACACGTTTCTTGTTCTTAAGGGAAAAGCATTGGATGTTAGAGGACCTGTGGTTTGTATCAGTTTCAGAAGCAGTGTTGACCTAGATATGGTCCGTGTGTGTAGGAAACACACTTCTTTTGTTCTGAGCAAACTCATCTTTCCTGCCTCATTAGAGATTCTAGAAAGCAAGTGCGTGTTTCTTGCACTAAAGCAGAGTGTGTTTCATGGATGAGAACTGTGCTGTGTGTTTCCCTTCAGAAACGGAGTTAAATGCCAGGTCTGTGTCTTCCTACAAGCAAGACTTCGTTTCTGGTAAACGCAGTCACCATTCAGCTTAAACGAAGCTACATAGTTCACGAAGCTCACACGTTTCTTGCTCTTAACTGAAAAGCATTGGATGTTAGAGGACCTGTGGCTTGTATCAGTTTGAGAAGCGGAGTTGAACTAGATATGGTCCCTGTGTGTAGGAAACACAGTTCTGTGTTCTGAGCACACGCACGTTTCCCGCCTCATTAGAGATTCTAGAAAGCAAGAGCGTGCTTCTTGCTCTAAAGCAGAGTGTGTTTCATGGATGAGAACTGTGCTGTGTGTTTCCCTTCAGACACGGAGTTTAATGCCAGGCTCTTTGTCTTCCTACAAGCAAGACTTCGTTTCTGGTAAACCCAGTCACTTTTCAGCTTCAAGGAAGCTACATAGTTCACGAAGCTCACACGTTTCTTGCTCTTAACTGAAAAGCATTGGATGTTAGAGGACCTGTGGTTTGTATCATTTTCAGAGGCGGAGTTGAAATAGATATGGTCCGTGTGTGTAGGAAACACACTTCTTTTGTTCTGAGCACACTCACGTTTCCCGCCTCATTAGTGATTCTAGAAAGCAAGAGCGTGCTTCTTGCTCTAAAGCAGAGTGTGTTTCATGGATGAGAACTGTGCTGTGTGTTTCCCTTCAGAAACGGAGTTAAATGCCAGGTCTGTGTCTTCCTACAAGCAAGACTTCGTTTCTGGTAAACCCAGTCACTTTTCAGACCAAAGAAGCTACATAGTTCACAAAGCTCACACTTTTCTCGCTCTTAACTGAAAATCATTGGTTGTTAGAGGACCTTTGGTTTGTATCAGTTTCAGAAGCAGAGTTGTACTAGATATGGTCCGTGTGTATAGGAAACACAGTTCTATTGTTCTGAGCAAACTCACGTTTTCCGCCTCATTAGAGACTCTAGAAAGCAAGATCATGCTTCTTGCTCAAAAGCAGAGTGTGTTTCAAAGATGAGAACTGTGCTGTGTGTTTCCCTTCAGAAACGGAGTTAAATGCCAGGCTCTGTGTCTTCCTACAAGCAAGACTTCGTTTCTGGTAAACGCAGTCACTTTTCATCTCAAAGGAAGCTACATAGAACACGAAGCTCACACGTGTCTTGCTGTTAACTGAAAAGAATTGGATGTTAGAGGACCTGTGGCTTGTATCAGTTTGAGAAGTTGAGTTGAACTAGATATGGTCCGAGTGTGTAGGAAACACAGTTCTTTTGTTCTGAGCACTCTCACGTTTCCCGCCTCATTAGAGACTCTAGAAAGCAAGAGCGTGCTTCTTGCTCTAAAGCAGAGTGTGTTTCATGGATGAGAACTGTGCTGTGTGTTTCCCTTCAGAAACGGAGTTAAGTGCCAGGCTCTGTGTCTTCCTACAAGCAAGACTTCGTTTCTGGTAAACGCAGTCACTTTTCAGCTTAAACGAAGCTACATAGTTCACGAAGCTCACACGTTTCTTGCTCTTAAGGCAAAAGCATTGGATGTTAGAGGACCTGTGGTTTGTATCAGTTTCAGAAGCAGAGTTGACCTAGATATGGTCCGTGTGTGTAGGAAACACACTTCTTTTGTTCTGAGCACACTCACGTTTCCCGCCTCATTAGAGATTCTAGAAAGCAAGAGCGTGCTTCTTGCTCTAAAGCAGAGTGTGTTTCATGGATGAGAACTGTGCTGTGTGTTTCCCTTCAGAAACGGAGTTAAATGCCAGGCTATGGGTCTTCCTACAAGCAAGATTTCGTTTCTGGTAAACACAGTCACTTTTCAGCTCAAACGAAGCTAAATATTCACGAAGCTCACACGTTTCTCAGTCTTAACTGAAAAGCTTTGGATGTTAGAGGACCTGTGGTCTGTATCAGTCAGAAGCAGAGTTGAACTAGATATGGTCCGTGTGTGTAGGAAACACAGTTCTATTGTTCTGAGCACACTCATGTTTCCCGCCTTATTAGAGACTCTAGAAAGCAAGAGCGTGCTTACTGCTCTAAAGCAGAGTGTGTTTCATGGATGACAACTGCGCTGTGTGTTTCCCTTCAGAAACGGAGTTAAATGCCAGGTCTGTGTCTTCCTACAAGGAAGATTTCGTTTCTGGTAAACGCCGTCACGTTTTAGATCAAAGGAAGCTACATAGTTCACAAAGCTCACACGTTTCTCGCTCTTAACTGAAAAACATTAGATGTTAGAGGACCTGTGGTTTGTATCGTTTTCAGAAGCAGAGTTGACCTAGATATGGTCCGTGTGTGTAGGAAACACACTTCTTTTGTTCTGAGCACACTCATGTTTCCCGCCTCATTAGAGATTCTAGAAAGCAAGATCGTGCTTATGCTCTAAAGCAGAGTGTGTTTCATGGATGAGTACTGTGCTGTGTGTTTCCCTTCAGAAACGGAGTTAAATGCCAGGTCTGTGTCTTCCTACAAGCAAGACTTCGTTTCTGGTAAACCAAGTCACTTTTCAGCCCAAAGAAGCTATATAGTTCACAAAGCTCACACTTTTCTCGCTCTTAACTGAAAATCATTGGTTGTTAGAGGACCTTTGGTTTGTATCAGTTTCAGAAGCAGAGTTGAACTAGATATGGTTCGTGTGTGTAGGAAACACAGATCTGTTGTTCTGAGCACACTCATGTTTCCCTCCTTATTATAGACTCTAGAAAGCAAGAGCGTGCTTCTTGCTCTAAAGCAGAGTGTGTTTCATGGATGAGAACTGTGCTGTGTGTTTCCCTTCAGAAATGGAGTTAAATAACAGGCTCTGTGTCTCTCTACAAGCAAGACTTCGTTTCTGGTAAACGCAGTCACTTTTCAGCTCAAAGGAAGCTACATAGTTCACGAAGCTCACACGTTTCCTGCTCTTAACTGAAAAGCATTGGATGTTAGAGGACCTGTGGCTTGTATCAGTTTGAGAAGCGGAGTTGAACTAGATATGGTCCCTGTGTGTAGGAAACACAGTTCTTTTGTTCTGAGCGCACTCACGTTTCCCGCCTAATTAGAGATTCTAGAAAGCAAGAGCGTGCTTCTTGCTCTAAAGCCGAGTGTGTTTCATGGGTGTTAACTGTGCTGTGTGTTTCCCTTCAGAAACGGAGTTAAATGCCAGGCTCTGTGTCTTCCTACAAGCAAGACTTCGTTTCTGGTAAACGCAGTCACTTTTCAGCTTAAACGAAGCTACATAGTTCACGAAGCTCACACGTTTCTTGCTCTTAACTGTAAAGCATTGGATGTTAGAGGACCTGTGGTTTGTATCATTTTCAGAGGCGGAGTTGAAATAGATATGGTCCGTGTGTGTAGGAAACACACTTCTTTTGTTCTGAGCACACTCACGTTTCCCGCCTCATTAGAGATTCTAGAAAGCAAGAGCGTGCTTCTTGCTCTAAAGCAGAGTGTGTTTCATGGATGAGAACTGTGCTGTGTGTTTCCCTTCAGAAACAGAGTTAAATGCCAGGCTCTGGGTCTTCCTACAAGCAAGATTTCGTTTCTGGTAAACACAGTCACTTTTCAGCTCAAACGAAGCTAAATATTCACGAAGCTCACACGTTTCTCAGTCTTAACTGAAAAGCTTTGGATGTTAGAGGACCTGTGGTCTGTATCAGTTTCAGAAGCAGAGTTGAACTAGATATGGTCCGTGTGTGTACTAAACACAGTTCTATTGTTCTGAGCACACTCATGTTTCCCGCCTTATTAGAGACTCTAGAAAGCAAGAGCGTGCTTACTGCTCTAAAGCAGAGTGTGTTTCATGGATGAGAACTGTGCTGTGTGTTTCCCTTCAGAAACGGAGTTAAATGCCAGGTCTGTGTCTTCATACAAGCAAGACTTCGTTTCTGGTAAACGCAGTCACTTTTCAGCTTAAACGAAGCTACATAGTTCACGAAGCTCACACGTTTCTTGCTCTTAACTGTAAAGCATTGGATGTTAGAGGACCTGTGGTTTGTATCATTTTCAGAGGCGGAGTTGAAATAGATATGGTCCGTGTGTGTAGGAAACACACTTCTTTTGTTCTGAGCACACTCACGTTTCCCGCCTCATTAGAGATTCTAGAAAGCAAGAGCGTGCTTCTTGCTCTAAAGCAGAGTGTGTTTCATGGATGAGAACTGTGCTGTGTGTTTCCCTTCAGAAACGGAGTTAAATGCCAGGCTCTGGGTCTTCCTACAAGCAAGATTTCGTTTCTGGTAAACACAGTCACTTTTCAGCTCAAACGAAGCTAAATATTCACGAAGCTCACACGTTTCTCAGTCTTAACTGAAAAGCTTTGGATGTTAGAGGACCTGTGGTCTGTATCAGTTTCAGAAGCAGAGTAGAACTAGATATGGTCCGTGTGTGTACTAAACACAGTTCTATTGTTCTGAGCACACTCATGTTTCCCGCCTTATTAGAGACTCTAGAAAGCAAGAGCGTGCTTACTGCTCTAAAGCAGAGTGTGTTTCATGGATGAGAACTGTGCTGTGTGTTTCCCTTCAGAAACGGAGTTAAATGCCAGGTCTGTGTCTTCCTACAAGCAAGATTTCGTTTCTGGTAAACGCCTTCACGTTTGGGATCAAAGGAATCTACATAGTTCACAAAGCTCACAAGTTTCTCGCTCTTAACTGAAAAACATTAGATGTTAGAGGACCTGTGGTTTGTATCAGTTTTAGAAGCAGAGTTGAACTAGATGTGGTCCGTGTGTGTAGGAAACACAGTTCCTTTGTTCTGAGCACACTCACATTTCCCGCCTTATTAGAGACTACAGAAAGCAAGAGT
>CATKUP010000881.1:0-52000 GCA_949786385.1 Onychomys leucogaster
AAGAGCGTGCTTCTCGCTCTAAAGCAGAGTGTGATCCATGGATGAGAACTATGCTATGTGTTTGCCTTCAGAAATGGAGTTAAATCCCAGGCTCTGAGTCTTCCTACAAGCAAGACTTCGTTTCACGTAAGGGCAGTCAGTTTTGTGCTCAAAGGAACTACATCGTTCACCAAGCTCACACGTTTCTCATCTTAACTGACAAGAATTGGATGTTAGAGGGTTAGTGCTTTGTATCAGTTTCAGAAGCAGATTTGGACTACATATGGTCCATATGTGTAGGAAACACCGATCTTTTGTTCTGGGCACACTCACGTTTCCCGCTGTCTTAGAGACTCTAGAAAGCAAGAGTGTGCTTCTCGCTCTAAAACAGAGTGTGATCCATGGATGAGACTATGCTGTGTGTTTCACTTCAAATGGAGTTAAATCCCATGCTCTATGTCTCCCTACAAGCAAGACTTCGTTGCAGGTAAGGGCAGACACTTTTCTGCTCAAAGGAACTACATCGTTCACAAAGGTCACACGTTTCTCATCTTAACTGACAAGCATTGGATGTTAGAGGACCAGTGCTTTGTATCTGTTTCAGAAGCAGAGTTGGACTAGATATGGTCCCAATGTGTAGGAAACACCGTTCTTTTGTTCTCAGCACACTCACGTTTCCTGCTCTCTTAGAGACTCTAGAAAGCAAGAGCGTGCTTCTTTCTAAAGCAGAGTGTGATCCATTGATGAGAACTATGCTGTGTGGTGGCCTTCAGAAATGGAGTTAAATCCCAGGCTCTGAGTCTTCCTACAAGCAAGACTTCGTTTCAGGTAAGGGCAGTCACTTTTATGCTCAAACGAACTACATCTTTCACTGAGCTCACACGTTTCTCATCTTAACTGACAAGCATTGGAAGTTAGAGGGTCAGTGCTTTGTATCAGTTTCAGAAGCAGATTTGGACTAGATATGGTCCATATGTGTAGGAAACACCGTTCTTTTGTTCTGGGAACACTCAGATTTCCTGCTGTCTTAGAGACTCTAGAAAGCAAGAGTGTGCTTCTCGCCCTAAAGCAGAGTGTGATCCATGGATGAAAACTATGCTGTGTGTTTCCCTTCAGAAAAGTAGTTAAATCCCAGGCTCTATGTCTTCCTACAAGCAAGACTTCGTTTCAGGTAAGGGCAGTCACTTTTCAGCTCAATAGAACTACATCTTTCACGGAACTCACACGTTTCTCATCTTAACTGACAAGCATTGGATGTTAGAGGACCAGTGCTTTGTATCAGTTTCAGAAGAAGAGTTGGACTAGATATGGTCCGTATGTGTAGGAAACACCGTTCTTTTGTTCTCAGCACACTCACGTTTCCTGCTGTCGTAGAGACTCTAGAAAGCAAGAGCGTGCTTCTCCCTCTAAAGCAGAGTGTGATCCATGGATGAGAACTATGCTATGTGTTTGCCTTCAGAAATGGAGTTAAATCCCAGGCTCTGAGTCTTCCTACAAGCAAGACTTCGTTTCAGGTAAGGGCAGTCACTTTTCTGCTCAAACGAACTACATCATTAACTGAGCTCATATGTTTCTCATCTTAACTGACAAGCATTGGAAGTTAGAGGGTAAGTGCTTTTTATCAGTTTCAGAAGAAGATTTGGACTAGATATGGTCCATATGTGTACAAAACACCGTTCTTTTGTTCTGGGCACACTCACGTTTCCTGCTGTCTTAGAGACTCTAGAAAGCAAGAGTGTGCTTCTTGCTCTAAAGCAGAGTGTGATCCATGGATGAGAACACTGCTGTGTGTTTCCCTTCAGAAGTGGAGTTAAATCCCAGGCTCTGAGTCTTCCTACAAGCAAGACTTCTTTTCAGGTAAGGGCAGTCACTTTAATGCTCAAACGAACTACATCGTTCACGAAGCTCACACGTTTCTCATCTTAACTGACAAGAATTGGATGTTAGAGGGTTAGTGCTTTGTATCAGGTTTAGAAGCAGATTTGGACTACATTTGGTCCATATGTGTAGGAAACACCGATCTTTTGTTCTGGGCACACTCACGTTTCCTGCTGTCTTAGAGACTCTAGAAAGCAAGAGCGTGCTTCTCGCTTTAAAACAGAGTGTGATCCATGGATGAGACTATGCTGTGTGTTTCACTTCAAATGGAGTTAAATCCAATGCTCTATGTCTCCCTACAAGCAAGACTTCGTTTCAGGTAAGGGCAGACACTTTTCTGCTCAAAGGAACTACATCGTTCACGAAGGTCACACGTTTCTCATCTTAACTGACAAGCATTGGATGTTAGAGGACCAGTGCTTTGTATCTGTTTCAGAAGCAGAGTTGGACTAGATATGGTCCCTATGTGTAGGAAACACCGTTCTTTTGTTCTCAGCACACTCACGTTTCCTGCTGTCTTAGAGACTTTAGAAAGCAAGAGCGTGCTTTTCGCTCAAAACAGAGTGTGATCCATGGATGACAGTATGCTGTGTGTTTCACTTCAGAAATGGAGTTAAATCCCAGACTCTGAGTCTTCCTACAAGCAAGACTTCGTTTCAGGTAAGGGCAGTCACTTTTCAGCTCAAAAGAAATACATCTTTCACGGAACTCACACGTTTCTCATCTTAACTGACAAGCATTGGATGTTAGAGGACCAGTGCTTTGTATCAGTTTCAGAAGAAGAGTTGGACTAGATATGGTCCGTATATGTAGGAAACAACGTTCTTTTGTTCTCAGCACACTCACGTTTCCTGCTGTCTTAGAGACTCTAGAAAGCAAGAGCGTGCTTTTCGCTCAAAACAGAGTGTGATCCATGGATGACAGTATGCTGTGTGTTTCACTTCAGAAATGGAGTTAAATCCCAGACTCTGAGTCTTCCTACAAGCAAGACTTCGTTTCAGGTAAGGGCAGTCACTTTTCAGCTCAAACGAACTACATCTTTCACGGAACTCACACGTTTCTCATCTTAACTGACAATCATTGGATGTTAGAGGACCAGTGCTTTGTATCACTTTCAAAAGACGAGTTGGACTAGATATGGTCCGTATGTGTAGGAAACACCGTTCTTTTGTTCTGGGCACACTCAGATTTCCTGCTGTCTTAGAGACTCTAGAAAGCAAGAGTGTGCTTCTCGCTCTAAAGCAGAGTGTGATCCATGGTTGAAAACTATGCTGTGTGTTTCCCTTCAGAAAAGTAGTTAAATCCCAGGCTCTATGTCTTCCTACAAGCAAGACTTCGTTTCAGGTAAGGGCAGTCACTTTTCAGCTCAAAAGAAATACATCTTTCACGGAACTCACACGTTTCTCATCTTAACTGACAAGCATTGGATGTTAGAGGACCAGTGCTTTGTATCACTTTCAAAAGACGAGTTGGACTAGATATGGTCCGTATGTGTAGGAAACACCGTTCTTTTGTTCTCAGCACACTCACGTTTCCTGCTGTCGTAGAGACTCTAGAAAGCAAGAGCGTGCTTCTCGCTCTAAAGCAGAGTGTGATCCATGGATGAGAACTATGCTATGTGTTTGCCTTCAGAAATGGAGTTAAATCCCAGACTCTGAGTCTTCCTACAAGCAAGACTTCGTTTCAGGTAAGGGCAGTCACTTTTCAGCTCAAAAGAAATACATCTTTCACGGAACTCACACGTTTCTCATCTTAACTGACAAGCATTGGATGTTAGAGGACCAGTGCTTTGTATCAGTTTCAGAAGAAGAGTTGGACTAGATATGGTCCGTATATGTAGGAAACAACGTTCTTTTGTTCTCAGCACACTCACGTTTCCTGCTGTCTTAGAGACTCTAGAAAGCAAGAGCGTGCTTTTCGCTCAAAACAGAGTGTGATCCATGGATGACAGTATGCTGTGTGTTTCACTTCAGAAATGGAGTTAAATCCCAGACTCTGAGTCTTCCTACAAGCAAGACTTCGTTTCAGGTAAGGGCAGTCACTTTTCAGCTCAAACGAACTACATCCTTCACGGAACTCACACGTTTCTCATCTTAACTGACAATCATTGGATGTTAGAGGACCAGTGCTTTGTATCACTTTCAAAAGACGAGTTGGACTAGATATGGTCCGTATGTGTAGGAAACACCGTTCTTTTGTTCTGGGCACACTCAGATTTCCTGCTGTCTTAGAGACTCTAGAAAGCAAGAGTGTGCTTCTCGCTCTAAAGCAGAGTGTGATCCATGGTTGAAAACTATGCTGTGTGTTTCCCTTCAGAAAAGTAGTTAAATCCCAGGCTCTATGTCTTCCTACAAGCAAGACTTCGTTTCAGGTAAGGGCAGTCACTTTTCAGCTCAAAAGAAATACATCTTTCACGGAACTCACACGTTTCTCATCTTAACTGACAAGCATTGGATGTTAGAGGACCAGTGCTTTGTATCACTTTCAAAAGACGAGTTGGACTAGATATGGTCCGTATGTGTAAGAAACACCATTCTTTTGTTCTCAGCACACTCACGTTTCCTGCTGTCGTAGAGACTCTAGAAAGCAAGAGCGTGCTTCTCGCTCTAAAGCAGAGTGTGATCCATGGATGAGAACTATGCTATGTGTTTGCCTTCAGAAATGGAGTTAAATCCCAGGCTCTGAGTCTTCCTACAAGCAAGACTTCGTTTCAGGTAAGGGCAGTCACTTTTCTGCTCAAACGAACTACATCATTAACTGAGCTCACACGTTTCTCATCTTAACTGACAAGCATTGGAAGTTAGAGGGTAAGTGCTTTTTATCAGTTTCAGAAGCAGATTTGGACTAGATATGGTCCATATGTGTACGAAACACCGTTCTTTTGTTCTGGGCACACTCAGATTTCCTGCTGTCTTAGAGACTCTAGAAAGCAAGAGTGTGCTTCTCGCTCTAAAGCAGAGTTTGATCCATGGATGAGAACACTGCTGTGTGTTTCCCTTCAGAAGTGGAGTTAAATCCCAGGCTCTGAGTCTTCCTACAAGCAAGACTTCGTTTCAGGTAAGGGCAGTCACTTTAATGCTCAAACGAACTACATCGTTCATGAAGCTCACACTTTTCTCATCTTAACTGACAAGCATTGGAAGTTAGAGGGTCAGTGCTTTGTATCAGTTTCAAAAGAAGAGTTGGACTAGATATGGTCCGTATGTGTAGGAAACACCGTTCTTTTGTTCTCAGCACACTCACGTTTCCTGCTGTCTTAGAGACTCTAGAAAGCAAGAGCGTGCTTTTCGCTCAAAACAGAGTGTGATCCATGGATGACAGTATGCTGTGTGTTTCACTTCAGAAATGGAGTTAAATCCCAGACTCTGAGTCTTCCTACAAGCAAGACTTCGTTTCAGGTAAGGGCAGTCACTTTTCAGCTCAAAAGAAATACATCTTTCACGGAACTCACACGTTTCTCATCTTAACTGACAAGCATTGGATGTTAGAGGACCAGTGCTTTGTATCAGTTTCAGAAGAAGAGTTGGACTAGATATGGTCCGTATGTGTAGGAAAAAACTTTCTTTTGTTCTCAGTACACTCACGTTTCCTGCTGTCTTAGAGACTCTAGAAAGCAAGAGCGTGCTTTTCGCTCAAAACAGAGTGTGATCCATGGATGACAGTATGCTGTGTGTTTCACTTCAGAAATGGAGTTAAATCCCAGACTCTGAGTCTTCCTACAAGCAAGACTTCATTTCAGGTAAGGGCAGTCAGTTTTGTGCTCAAACGAAGTACATCGTTCACGAAGCTCACACGTTTCTCATCTTAACTGACAAGAATTGGATGTTAGAGGGTTAGTGCTTTGTATCAGGTTTAGAAGCAGATTTGGACTACATTTGGTCCATATGTGTAGGAAACACCGATCTTTTGTTCTGGGCACACTCACGTTTCCTGCTGTCTTAGAGACTCTAGAAAGCAAGAGCGTGCTTCTCGCTTTAAAACAGAGTGTGATCCATGGATGAGACTATGCTGTGTGTTTCACTTCAAATGGAGTTAAATCCAATGCTCTATGTCTCCCTACAAGCAAGACTTCGTTTCAGGTAAGGGCAGACACTTTTCTGCTCAAAGGAACTACATCGTTCACGAAGGTCACACGTTTCTCATCTTAACTGACAAGCATTGGATGTTAGAGGACCAGTGCTTTGTATCTGTTTCAGAAGCAGAGTTGGACTAGATATGGTCCCTATGTGTAGGAAACACCGTTCTTTTGTTCTCAGCACACTCACGTTTCCTGCTGTCTTAGAGACTTTAGAAAGCAAGAGCGTGCTTTTCGCTCAAAACAGAGTGTGATCCATGGATGACAGTATGCTGTGTGTTTCACTTCAGAAATGGAGTTAAATCCCAGACTCTGAGTCTTCCTACAAGCAAGACTTCGTTTCAGGTAAGGGCAGTCACTTTTCAGCTCAAAAGAAATACATCTTTCACGGAACTCACACGTTTCTCATCTTAACTGACAAGCATTGGATGTTAGAGGACCAGTGCTTTGTATCAGTTTCAGAAGAAGAGTTGGACTAGATATGGTCCGTATATGTAGGAAACAACGTTCTTTTGTTCTCAGCACACTCACGTTTCCTGCTGTCTTAGAGACTCTAGAAAGCAAGAGCGTGCTTTTCGCTCAAAACAGAGTGTGATCCATGGATGACAGTATGCTGTGTGTTTCACTTCAGAAATGGAGTTAAATCCCAGACTCTGAGTCTTCCTACAAGCAAGACTTCGTTTCAGGTAAGGGCAGTCACTTTTCAGCTCAAACGAACTACATCTTTCACGGAACTCACACGTTTCTCATCTTAACTGACAATCATTGGATGTTAGAGGACCAGTGCTTTGTATCACTTTCAAAAGACGAGTTGGACTAGATATGGTCCGTATGTGTAGGAAACACCGTTCTTTTGTTCTGGGCACACTCAGATTTCCTGCTGTCTTAGAGACTCTAGAAAGCAAGAGTGTGCTTCTCGCTCTAAAGCAGAGTGTGATCCATGGTTGAAAACTATGCTGTGTGTTTCCCTTCAGAAAAGTAGTTAAATCCCAGGCTCTATGTCTTCCTACAAGCAAGACTTCGTTTCAGGTAAGGGCAGTCACTTTTCAGCTCAAAAGAAATACATCTTTCACGGAACTCACACGTTTCTCATCTTAATGGACAAGCATTGGATGTTAGAGGACCAGTGCTTTGTATCACTTTCAAAAGACGAGTTGGACTAGATATGGTCCGTATGTGTAGGAAACACCGTTCTTTTGTTCTCAGCACACTCACGTTTCCTGCTGTCGTAGAGACTCTAGAAAGCAAGAGCGTGCTTCTCGCTCTAAAGCAGAGTGTGATCCATGGATCAGAACTATGCTATGTGTTTGCCTTCAGAAATGGAGTTAAATCCCAGACTCTGAGTCTTCCTACAAGCAAGACTTCGTTTCAGGTAAGGGCAGTCACTTTTCAGCTCAAAAGAAATACATCTTTCACGGAACTCACACGTTTCTCATCTTAACTGACAAGCATTGGATGTTAGAGGACCAGTGCTTTGTATCAGTTTCAGAAGAAGAGTTGGACTAGATATGGTCCGTATATGTAGGAAACAACGTTCTTTTGTTCTCAGCACACTCACGTTTCCTGCTGTCTTAGAGACTCTAGAAAGCAAGAGCGTGCTTTTCGCTCAAAACAGAGTGTGATCCATGGATGACAGTATGCTGTGTGTTTCACTTCAGAAATGGAGTTAAATCCCAGACTCTGAGTCTTCCTACAAGCAAGACTTCGTTTCAGGTAAGGGCAGTCACTTTTCAGCTCAAACGAACTACATCCTTCACGGAACTCACACGTTTCTCATCTTAACTGACAATCATTGGATGTTAGAGGACCAGTGCTTTGTATCACTTTCAAAAGACGAGTTGGACTAGATATGGTCCGTATGTGTAGGAAACACCGTTCTTTTGTTCTGGGCACACTCAGATTTCCTGCTGTCTTAGAGACTCTAGAAAGCAAGAGTGTGCTTCTCGCTCTAAAGCAGAGTGTGATCCATGGTTGAAAACTATGCTGTGTGTTTCCCTTCAGAAAAGTAGTTAAATCCCAGGCTCTATGTCTTCCTACAAGCAAGACTTCGTTTCAGGTAAGGGCAGTCACTTTTCAGCTCAAAAGAAATACATCTTTCACGGAACTCACACGTTTCTCATCTTAACTGACAAGCATTGGATGTTAGAGGACCAGTGCTTTGTATCACTTTCAAAAGACGAGTTGGACTAGATATGGTCCGTATGTGTAAGAAACACCATTCTTTTGTTCTCAGCACACTCACGTTTCCTGCTGTCGTAGAGACTCTAGAAAGCAAGAGCGTGCTTCTCGCTCTAAAGCAGAGTGTGATCCATGGATGAGAACTATGCTATGTGTTTGCCTTCAGAAATGGAGTTAAATCCCAGGCTCTGAGTCTTCCTACAAGCAAGACTTCGTTTCAGGTAAGGGCAGTCACTTTTCTGCTCAAACGAACTACATCATTAACTGAGCTCACACGTTTCTCATCTTAACTGACAAGCATTGGAAGTTAGAGGGTAAGTGCTTTTTATCAGTTTCAGAAGCAGATTTGGACTAGATATGGTCCATATGTGTACGAAACACCGTTCTTTTGTTCTGGGCACACTCAGATTTCCTGCTGTCTTAGAGACTCTAGAAAGCAAGAGTGTGCTTCTCGCTCTAAAGCAGAGTTTGATCCATGGATGAGAACACTGCTGTGTGTTTCCCTTCAGAAGTGGAGTTAAATCCCAGGCTCTGAGTCTTCCTACAAGCAAGACTTCGTTTCAGGTAAGGGCAGTCACTTTAATGCTCAAACGAACTACATCGTTCATGAAGCTCACACTTTTCTCATCTTAACTGACAAGCATTGGAAGTTAGAGGGTCAGTGCTTTGTATCAGTTTCAAAAGAAGAGTTGGACTAGATATGGTCCGTATGTGTAGGAAACACCGTTCTTTTGTTCTCAGCACACTCACGTTTCCTGCTGTCTCAGAGACTCTAGAAAGCAAGAGCGTGCTTTTCGCTCAAAACAGAGTGTGATCCATGGATGACAGTATGCTGTGTGTTTCACTTCAGAAATGGAGTTAAATCCCAGACTCTGAGTCTTCCTACAAGCAAGACTTCGTTTCAGGTAAGGGCAGTCACTTTTCAGCTCAAAAGAAATACATCTTTCACGGAACTCACACGTTTCTCATCTTAACTGACAAGCATTGGATGTTAGAGGACCAGTGCTTTGTATCAGTTTCAGAAGAAGAGTTGGACTAGATATGGTCCGTATGTGTAGGAAAAAACTTTCTTTTGTTCTCAGTACACTCACGTTTCCTGCTGTCTTAGAGACTCTAGAAAGCAAGAGCGTGCTTTTCGCTCAAAACAGAGTGTGATCCATGGATGACAGTATGCTGTGTGTTTCACTTCAGAAATGGAGTTAAATCCCAGACTCTGAGTCTTCCTACAAGCAAGACTTCGTTTCAGGTAAGGGCAGTCACTTTTCAGCTCAAACGAACTACATCTTTCACGGAACTCACACGTTTCTCATCTTAACTGACAATCATTGGATGTTAGAGGACCAGTGCTTTGTATCACTTTCAAAAGACGAGTTGGACTAGATATGGTCCGTATGTGTAGGAAACACCGTTCTTTTGTTCTCAGCACACTCACGTTTCCTGCTGTCTTAGAGACTCTAGAAAGCAAGAGCGTGCTTCTCGCTCTAAAGCAGAGTGTGATCCATGGATGATAACTATGCTATGTGTTTGCCTTCAGAAATGGAGTTAAATCCCAGGCTCTGAGTCTTCCTACAAGCAAGACTTCGTTTCAGGTAAGGGCAGTCAGTTTTGTGCTCAAACGAACTACATCGTTCACCAAGCTCACACGTTTCTCATCTTAACTGACAAGAATTGGATGTTAGAGGGTTAGTGCTTTGTATCAGTTTCAGAAGCAGATTTGGACTAGATATGGTCCCTATGTGTAGGAAACACCGATCTTTTGTTCTGGGCACACTCACGTTTCCTGCTGTCTTAGAGACTCTAGAAAGCAAGAGTGTGCTTCTCGCTCTAAAACAGAGTGTGATCCTTGGATGAGACTATGCTGTGTGTTTCACTTCAAATGGAGTTAAATCCCATGCTCTATGTCTCCCTACAAGCAAGACTTCGTTTCAGGTAAGGGCAGACACTTTTCTGCTCAAAGGAACTACATCGTTCACAAAGGTCACACGTTTCTCATCTTAACTGACAAGCATTGGATGTTAGAGGACCAGTGCTTTGTATCTGTTTCAGAAGCAGAGTTGGACTAGATATGGTCCCAATGTGTAGGAAACACCGTTCTTTTGTTCTCAGCACACTCACTGTTCCTGCTGTATTAGAGACTTTAGAAAGCAAGAGCGTGCTTCTCGCTCTAGCAAAGTGTGATCCATGGATGAGAACACTGCTGTGTGTTTCACATCAGAAATGGATTTAAATCCCAGGCTCTGAGTCTTCCCACAAGCAAGACTTCATTTCAGGTAAGGGCAGTCACTTTTCTGCTCAAACGAACTACATCGTTAACTGAGCTCACACGTTTCTCATCTTAACTGACAAGCATTGGAAGTTAGAGGGTCAGTGCTTTGTATCAGTTTCAGAAGGAGATTTGGACTAGATATGGTCCATATGTGTAGGAAACACCGTTCTTTTGTTCTGGGCACACTCAGATTTCCTGCTGTCTTAGAGACTCTAGAAAGCAAGAGTGTGCTTCTCGCTCTAAAGCAGAGTGTGATCCATAGATGAAAACTATGCTGTGTGTTTCCCTTCAGAAAAGTAGTTAAATCCCAGGCTCTATGTCTTCCAACAAGCAAGACTTCGTTTCAGGTAAGGGCAGTCACTTTTCAGCTCAAACGAACTACATCTTTCACGGAGCTCACACGTTTCTCATCTTAACAGACAAGCAATGGATGTTAGAGGACCCGTGCTTTGTATCAGTTTCAGAAGCAGATTTCGACTAGATATGGTCCGTATATGTAGGAAACACCCTTCTTTTGTTCTCAGCAAACTCATGTTTCCTGCTGTCTTAGAGACTCTAGAAAGCAGGAGCATGCTTCTTGTTCTAACGCAGAGTGTGATCAATGGATGAGAACACTGCTGTGTGTTTCACTTCAGAAATGGAGTTAAATCCCAGGCTCTGAGTCTTCCTACAAGCAAGACTTCGTTTCAGGTAAGGGCAGTCACTTTTCTGCTCAAACGAACTACATCGTTCACGAAGCTCACACGTTTCTCATCTTAACTGACAAGCATTGGATGTTAGAGGACCTGTGCTTTGTTTCAGTTTCAGAAGAAGAGATGGACTAGATATAGTCCGTATGTGTAGGAAACACCGTTCTTTTGTTCTCAGCACACTCACGTTTCCTGCTGTCTTAGAGACTCTAGAAAGCAAGAGCGTGCTTCTCGCTCTAAAACAGAGTGTGATCCATGGATGAGACTATGCTGTGTGTTTCACTTCAGAAATGGAGTTAAATCCCATGCTCTATGTCTCCCTACAAGCAAGACTTCGTTTCAGGTAAGGGCCGACACTTTTCTGATCAAAGGAACTACATCGTTCACGAAGCTCACACGTTTCTCATCTTAACTGACAAGCATTGGATGTTAGAGGACCAGTGCTTTGTATCTGTTTCAGAAGCAGAGTTGGACTAGATATGGTCCCTATGTGTAGGAAACACCGTTCTTTTGTTCTCAGCACACTCACGTTTCCTGCTGTCTTAGAGACTTTAGAAAGCAAGAGCGTGCTTCTCGCTCTAAAGCAGAGTGTGATCCATGGATGAAAACTATGCTGTGTGTTTCCCTTCAGAAAAGTAGTTAAATCCCAGGCTCTATGTCTTCCTACAAGCAAGACTTCGTTTCAGGTAAGGGCAGTCACTTTTCAGCTCAAACGAACTACATCTTTCACGGAACTCACACGTTTCTCATCTTAACTGACAATCATTGGATGTTAGAGGACCAGTGCTTTGTATCACTTTCAAAAGACGAGTTGGACTAGATATGGTCCGTATGTGTAGGAAACACCGTTCTTTTGTTCTCAGCACACTCACGTTTCCTGCTGTCATAGAGACTCTAGAAAGCAAGAGCGTGCTTCTCGCTCTAAAGCAGAGTGTGATCCATGGGTGAGAACTATGCTATGTGTTTGCCTTCAGAAATGGAGTTAAATCCCAGGCTCTGAGTCTTCCTACAAGCAAGACTTCGTTTCAGGTAAGGGCAGTCACTTTTCTGCTCAAACGAACTACATCATTAACTGAGCTCACACATTTCTCATCTTAACTGACAAGCATTGGAAGTTAGAGGGTAAGTGCTTTTTATCAGTTTCAGAAGCAGATTTGGACTAGATATGGTCCATATGTGTACGAAACACCGTTCTTTTGTTCTGGGCACACTCAGATTTCCTGCTGTCTTAGAGACTCTAGAAAGCAAGAGTGTGCTTCTTGCTCTAAAGCAGAGTGTGATCCATGGATGAGAACACTGCTGTGTGTTTTCCTTCAGAAGTGGAGTTAAATCCCAGGCTCTGAGTCTTCCTACAAGCAAGACTTCGTTTCAGGTAAGGGCAGTCACTTTAATGCTCAAACGAACTACATCGTTCATGAAGCTCACACTTTTCTCATGTTAACTGACAAGCATTGGAAGTTAGAGGGTCAGTGCTTTGTATCACTTTCAAAAGACGAGTTGGACTAGATATGGTCCGTATGTGTAGGAAACACCGTTCTTTTGTTCTCAGCACACTCACGTTTCCTGCTGTCGTAGAGACTCTAGAAAGCAAGAGCGTGCTTCTCGCTCTAAAGCAGAGTGTGATCCATGGATCAGAACTATGCTATGTGTTTGCCTTCAGAAATGGAGTTAAATCCCAGACTCTGAGTCTTCCTACAAGCAAGACTTCGTTTCAGGTAAGGGCAGTCACTTTTCAGCTCAAAAGAAATACATCTTTCACGGAACTCACACGTTTCTCATCTTAACTGACAAGCATTGGATGTTAGAGGACCAGTGCTTTGTATCAGTTTCAGAAGAAGAGTTGGACTAGATATGGTCCGTATATGTAGGAAACAACGTTCTTTTGTTCTCAGCACACTCACGTTTCCTGCTGTCTTAGAGACTCTAGAAAGCAAGAGCGTGCTTTTCGCTCAAAACAGAGTGTGATCCATGGATGACAGTATGCTGTGTGTTTCACTTCAGAAATGGAGTTAAATCCCAGACTCTGAGTCTTCCTACAAGCAAGACTTCGTTTCAGGTAAGGGCAGTCACTTTTCAGCTCAAACGAACTACATCCTTCACGGAACTCACACGTTTCTCATCTTAACTGACAATCATTGGATGTTAGAGGACCAGTGCTTTGTATCACTTTCAAAAGACGAGTTGGACTAGATATGGTCCGTATGTGTAGGAAACACCGTTCTTTTGTTCTGGGCACACTCAGATTTCCTGCTGTCTTAGAGACTCTAGAAAGCAAGAGTGTGCTTCTCGCTCTAAAGCAGAGTGTGATCCATGGTTGAAAACTATGCTGTGTGTTTCCCTTCAGAAAAGTAGTTAAATCCCAGGCTCTATGTCTTCCTACAAGCAAGACTTCGTTTCAGGTAAGGGCAGTCACTTTTCAGCTCAAAAGAAATACATCTTTCACGGAACTCACACGTTTCTCATCTTAACTGACAAGCATTGGATGTTAGAGGACCAGTGCTTTGTATCACTTTCAAAAGACGAGTTGGACTAGATATGGTCCGTATGTGTAAGAAACACCATTCTTTTGTTCTCAGCACACTCACGTTTCCTGCTGTCGTAGAGACTCTAGAAAGCAAGAGCGTGCTTCTCGCTCTAAAGCAGAGTGTGATCCATGGATGAGAACTATGCTATGTGTTTGCCTTCAGAAATGGAGTTAAATCCCAGGCTCTGAGTCTTCCTACAAGCAAGACTTCGTTTCAGGTAAGGGCAGTCACTTTTCTGCTCAAACGAACTACATCATTAACTGAGCTCACACGTTTCTCATCTTAACTGACAAGCATTGGAAGTTAGAGGGTAAGTGCTTTTTATCAGTTTCAGAAGCAGATTTGGACTAGATATGGTCCATATGTGTACGAAACACCGTTCTTTTGTTCTGGGCACACTCAGATTTCCTGCTGTCTTAGAGACTCTAGAAAGCAAGAGTGTGCTTCTCGCTCTAAAGCAGAGTTTGATCCATGGATGAGAACACTGCTGTGTGTTTCCCTTCAGAAGTGGAGTTAAATCCCAGGCTCTGAGTCTTCCTACAAGCAAGACTTCGTTTCAGGTAAGGGCAGTCACTTTAATGCTCAAACGAACTACATCGTTCATGAAGCTCACACTTTTCTCATCTTAACTGACAAGCATTGGAAGTTAGAGGGTCAGTGCTTTGTATCAGTTTCAAAAGAAGAGTTGGACTAGATATGGTCCGTATGTGTAGGAAACACCGTTCTTTTGTTCTCAGCACACTCACGTTTCCTGCTGTCTTAGAGACTCTAGAAAGCAAGAGCGTGCTTTTCGCTCAAAACAGAGTGTGATCCATGGATGACAGTATGCTGTGTGTTTCACTTCAGAAATGGAGTTAAATCCCAGACTCTGAGTCTTCCTACAAGCAAGACTTCGTTTCAGGTAAGGGCAGTCACTTTTCAGCTCAAAAGAAATACATCTTTCACGGAACTCACACGTTTCTCATCTTAACTGACAAGCATTGGATGTTAGAGGACCAGTGCTTTGTATCAGTTTCAGAAGAAGAGTTGGACTAGATATGGTCCGTATGTGTAGGAAAAAACTTTCTTTTGTTCTCAGTACACTCACGTTTCCTGCTGTCTTAGAGACTCTAGAAAGCAAGAGCGTGCTTTTCGCTCAAAACAGAGTGTGATCCATGGATGACAGTATGCTGTGTGTTTCACTTCAGAAATGGAGTTAAATCCCAGACTCTGAGTCTTCCTACAAGCAAGACTTCGTTTCAGGTAAGGGCAGTCACTTTTCAGCTCAAACGAACTACATCTTTCACGGAACTCACACGTTTCTCATCTTAACTGACAATCATTGGATGTTAGAGGACCAGTGCTTTGTATCACTTTCAAAAGACGAGTTGGACTAGATATGGTCCGTATGTGTAGGAAACACCGTTCTTTTGTTCTCAGCACACTCACGTTTCCTGCTGTCTTAGAGACTCTAGAAAGCAAGAGCGTGCTTCTCGCTCTAAAGCAGAGTGTGATCCATGGATGATAACTATGCTATGTGTTTGCCTTCAGAAATGGAGTTAAATCCCAGGCTCTGAGTCTTCCTACAAGCAAGACTTCGTTTCAGGTAAGGGCAGTCAGTTTTGTGCTCAAACGAACTACATCGTTCACCAAGCTCACACGTTTCTCATCTTAACTGACAAGAATTGGATGTTAGAGGGTTAGTGCTTTGTATCAGTTTCAGAAGCAGATTTGGACTAGATATGGTCCCTATGTGTAGGAAACACCGATCTTTTGTTCTGGGCACACTCACGTTTCCTGCTGTCTTAGAGACTCTAGAAAGCAAGAGTGTGCTTCTCGCTCTAAAACAGAGTGTGATCCTTGGATGAGACTATGCTGTGTGTTTCACTTCAAATGGAGTTAAATCCCATGCTCTATGTCTCCCTACAAGCAAGACTTCGTTTCAGGTAAGGGCAGACACTTTTCTGCTCAAAGGAACTACATCGTTCACAAAGGTCACACGTTTCTCATCTTAACTGACAAGCATTGGATGTTAGAGGACCAGTGCTTTGTATCTGTTTCAGAAGCAGAGTTGGACTAGATATGGTCCCAATGTGTAGGAAACACCGTTCTTTTGTTCTCAGCACACTCACTGTTCCTGCTGTATTAGAGACTTTAGAAAGCAAGAGCGTGCTTCTCGCTCTAGCAAAGTGTGATCCATGGATGAGAACACTGCTGTGTGTTTCACATCAGAAATGGATTTAAATCCCAGGCTCTGAGTCTTCCCACAAGCAAGACTTCATTTCAGGTAAGGGCAGTCACTTTTCTGCTCAAACGAACTACATCGTTAACTGAGCTCACACGTTTCTCATCTTAACTGACAAGCATTGGAAGTTAGAGGGTCAGTGCTTTGTATCAGTTTCAGAAGGAGATTTGGACTAGATATGGTCCATATGTGTAGGAAACACCGTTCTTTTGTTCTGGGCACACTCAGATTTCCTGCTGTCTTAGAGACTCTAGAAAGCAAGAGTGTGCTTCTCGCTCTAAAGCAGAGTGTGATCCATAGATGAAAACTATGCTGTGTGTTTCCCTTCAGAAAAGTAGTTAAATCCCAGGCTCTATGTCTTCCAACAAGCAAGACTTCGTTTCAGGTAAGGGCAGTCACTTTTCAGCTCAAACGAACTACATCTTTCACGGAGCTCACACGTTTCTCATCTTAACAGACAAGCAATGGATGTTAGAGGACCCGTGCTTTGTATCAGTTTCAGAAGCAGATTTCGACTAGATATGGTCCGTATATGTAGGAAACACCCTTCTTTTGTTCTCAGCAAACTCATGTTTCCTGCTGTCTTAGAGACTCTAGAAAGCAGGAGCATGCTTCTTGTTCTAACGCAGAGTGTGATCAATGGATGAGAACACTGCTGTGTGTTTCACTTCAGAAATGGAGTTAAATCCCAGGCTCTGAGTCTTCCTACAAGCAAGACTTCGTTTCAGGTAAGGGCAGTCACTTTTCTGCTCAAACGAACTACATCGTTCACGAAGCTCACACGTTTCTCATCTTAACTGACAAGCATTGGATGTTAGAGGACCTGTGCTTTGTTTCAGTTTCAGAAGAAGAGATGGACTAGATATAGTCCGTATGTGTAGGAAACACCGTTCTTTTGTTCTCAGCACACTCACGTTTCCTGCTGTCTTAGAGACTCTAGAAAGCAAGAGCGTGCTTCTCGCTCTAAAACAGAGTGTGATCCATGGATGAGACTATGCTGTGTGTTTCACTTCAGAAATGGAGTTAAATCCCATGCTCTATGTCTCCCTACAAGCAAGACTTCGTTTCAGGTAAGGGCCGACACTTTTCTGATCAAAGGAACTACATCGTTCACGAAGCTCACACGTTTCTCATCTTAACTGACAAGCATTGGATGTTAGAGGACCAGTGCTTTGTATCTGTTTCAGAAGCAGAGTTGGACTAGATATGGTCCCTATGTGTAGGAAACACCGTTCTTTTGTTCTCAGCACACTCACGTTTCCTGCTGTCTTAGAGACTTTAGAAAGCAAGAGCGTGCTTCTCGCTCTAAAGCAGAGTGTGATCCATGGATGAAAACTATGCTGTGTGTTTCCCTTCAGAAAAGTAGTTAAATCCCAGGCTCTATGTCTTCCTACAAGCAAGACTTCGTTTCAGGTAAGGGCAGTCACTTTTCAGCTCAAACGAACTACATCTTTCACGGAACTCACACGTTTCTCATCTTAACTGACAATCATTGGATGTTAGAGGACCAGTGCTTTGTATCACTTTCAAAAGACGAGTTGGACTAGATATGGTCCGTATGTGTAGGAAACACCGTTCTTTTGTTCTCAGCACACTCACGTTTCCTGCTGTCATAGAGACTCTAGAAAGCAAGAGCGTGCTTCTCGCTCTAAAGCAGAGTGTGATCCATGGGTGAGAACTATGCTATGTGTTTGCCTTCAGAAATGGAGTTAAATCCCAGGCTCTGAGTCTTCCTACAAGCAAGACTTCGTTTCAGGTAAGGGCAGTCACTTTTCTGCTCAAACGAACTACATCATTAACTGAGCTCACACATTTCTCATCTTAACTGACAAGCATTGGAAGTTAGAGGGTAAGTGCTTTTTATCAGTTTCAGAAGCAGATTTGGACTAGATATGGTCCATATGTGTACGAAACACCGTTCTTTTGTTCTGGGCACACTCAGATTTCCTGCTGTCTTAGAGACTCTAGAAAGCAAGAGTGTGCTTCTTGTTCTAAAGCAGAGTGTGATCCATGGATGAGAACACTGCTGTGTGTTTTCCTTCAGAAGTGGAGTTAAATCCCAGGCTCTGAGTCTTCCTACAAGCAAGACTTCGTTTCAGGTAAGGGCAGTCACTTTAATGCTCAAACGAACTACATCGTTCATGAAGCTCACACTTTTCTCATGTTAACTGACAAGCATTGGAAGTTAGAGGGTCAGTGCTTTGTATCAGTTTCAAAAGAAGAGTTGGACTAGATATGGTCCGTATGTGTAGGAAACACCGTTCTTTTGTTCTCAGCACACTCACGTTTCCTGCTGTCTTAGAGACTCTAGAAAGCAAGAGCGTGCTTCTCGCTCTAAAGCAGAGTGTGATCCATGGATGAGAACTATGCTATGTGTTTGCCTTCAGAAATGGAGTTAAATCCCAGGCTCTGAGTCTTCCTACAAGCAAGACTTCGTTTCAGGTAAGGGCAGTCAGTTTTGTGCTCAAACGAACTACATCGTTCACGAAGCTCACACGTTTCTCATCTTAACTGACAAGAATTGGATGTTAGAGGGTTAGTGCTTTGTATCAAGTTCAGAAGCAGATTTGGACTACATTTGGTCCATATGTGTAGGAAACACCGATCTTTTGTTCTGGGCACACTCACGTTTCCTGCTGTCTTAGAGACTCTAGAAAGCAAGAGCGTGCTTCTCGCTTTAAAACAGAGTGTGATCCATGGATGAGACTATGCTGTGTGTTTCACTTCAAATGGAGTTAAATCCAATGCTCTATGTCTCCCCCAAGCAAGACTTCGTTTCAGTAAGGGCAGACACTTTTCTGCTCAAAGGAACTACATCGTTCACGAAGGTCACACGTTTCTCATCTTAACTGACAAGCATTGGATGTTAGAGGACCAGTGCTTTGTATCTGTTTCAGAAGCAGAGTTGGACTAGATATGGTCCCTATGTGTAGGAAACACCGTTCTTTTGTTCTCAGCACACTCACGTTTCCTGCTGTCTTAGAGACTCTAGAAAGCAAGAGCGTGCTTTTCGCTCAAAACAGAGTGTGATCCATGGATGACAGTATGCTGTGTGTTTCACTTCAGAAATGGAGTTAAATCCCAGACTCTGAGTCTTCCTACAAGCAAGACTTCATTTCAGGTAAGGGCAGTCACTTTTCAGCTCAAAAGAAATACATCTTTCACGGAACTCACACGTTTCTCATCTTAACTGACAAGCATTGGATGTTAGAGGACCAGTGCTTTGTATCAGTTTCAGAAGAAGAGTTGGACTAGATATGGTCCGTATGTGTAGGAAACAACGTTCTTTTGTTCTCAGCACACTCACGTTTCCTGCTGTCTTAGAGACTCTAGAAAGCAAGAGCGTGCTTTTCGCTCAAAACAGAGTGTGATCCATGGATGACAGTATGCTGTGTGTTTCACTTCAGAAATGGAGTTAAATCCCAGACTCTGAGTCTTCCTACAAGCAAGACTTCGTTTCAGGTAAGGGCAGTCACTTTTCAGCTCAAACGAACTACATCTTTCACGGAACTCACACGTTTCTCATCTTAACTGACAATCATTGGATGTTAGAGGACCAGTGCTTTGTATCACTTTCAAAAGACGAGTTGGACTAGATATGGTCCGTATGTGTAGGAAACACCGTTCTTTTGTTCTGGGCACACTCAGATTTCCTGCTGTCTTAGAGACTCTAGAAAGCAAGAGTGTGCTTCTCGCTCTAAAGCAGAGTGTGATCCATGGATGAAAACTATGCTGTGTGTTTCCCTTCAGAAAAGTAGTTAAATCCCATGCTCTATGTCTTCCTACAAGCAAGACTTCGTTTCAGGTAAGGGCAGTCACTTTTCAGCTCAAACGAACTACATCTTTCACGGAACTCACACGTTTCTCATCTTAACTGACAATCATTGGATGTTAGAGGACCAGTGCTTTGTATCACTTTCAAAAGACGAGTTGGACTAGATATGGTCCGTATGTGTAGGAAACACCGTTCTTTTGTTCTCAGCACACTCACGTTTCCTGCTGTCTTAGAGACTCTAGAAAGCAAGAGCGTGCTTCTCGCTCTAAAGCAGAGTGTGATCCATGGATGAGAACTATGCTATGTGTTTGCCTTCAGAAATGGAGTTAAATCCCAGGCTCTGAGTCTTCCTACAAGCAAGACTTCGTTTCAGGTAAGGGCAGTCAGTTTTGTGCTCAAACGAACTACATCGTTCACCAAGCTCACACGTTTCTCATCTTAACTGACAAGAATTGGATGTTAGAGGGTTAGTGCTTTGTATCAGTTTCACAAGCAGATTTGGACTAGATATGGTCCCTATGTGTAGGAAACACCGATCTTTTGTTCTGGGCACACTCACGTTTCCTGCTGTCTTAGAGACTCTAGAAAGCAAGAGTGTGCTTCTCGCTCTAAAACAGAGTGTGGTCCATGGATGAGACTATGCTGTGTGTTTCACTTCAAATGGAGTTAAATCCCAGGCTCTGAGTCTTCCTACAAGCAAGACTTCGTTTCAGGTAAGGGCAGTCACTTTAATGCTCAAACGAACTACATCGTTCATGAAGCTCACACTTTTCTCATCTTAACTGACAAGCATTGGAAGTTAGAGGGTCAGTGCTTTGTATCAGTTTCAAAAGAAGAGTTGGACTAGATATTGTCCGTATGTGTAGGAAACACCGTTCTTTTGTTCGCAGCACACTCACGTTTCCTGCTGTCTTAGAGACTCTAGAAAGCAAGAGCGTGCTTCTCGCTCTAAAGCAGAGTGTGATCCATGGATGAGAACTATGCTATGTGTTTGCCTTCAGAAATGGAGTTAAATCCCAGGCTCTGAGTCTTCCTACAAGCAAGACTTCGTTTCAGGTAAGGGCAGTCAGTTTTGTGCTCAAACGAAGTACATCGTTCACGAAGCTCACACGTTTCTCATCTTAACTGACAAGAATTGGATGTTAGAGGGTTAGTGCTTTGTATCAGGTTCAGAAGCAGATTTGGACTACATTTGGTCCATATGTGTAGGAAACACCGATCTTTTGTTCTGGGCACACTCATGTTTCCTGCTGTCTTAGAGACGCTAGAAAGCAAGAGCGTGCTTCTCGCTTTAAAACAGAGTGTGATCCATGGATGAGACTATGCTGTGTGTTTCACTTCAAATGGAGTTAAATCCAATGCTCTATGTCTCCCTACAAGCAAGACTTCGTTTCAGGTAAGGGCAGACACTTTTCTGCTCAAAGGAACTACATCGTTCACGAAGGTCACACGTTTCTCATCTTAACTGACAAGCATTGGATGTTAGAGGACCAGTGCTTTGTATCTGTTTCAGAAGCAGAGTTGGACTAGATATGGTCCCTATGTGTAGGAAACACCGTTCTTTTGTTCTCAGCACACTCACGTTTCCTGCTGTCTTAGAGACTTTAGAAAGCAAGAGCGTGCTTTTCGCTCAAAACAGAGTGTGATCCATGGATGACAGTATGCTGTGTGTTTCACTTCAGAAATGGAGTTAAATCCCAGACTCTGAGTCTTCCTACAAGCAAGACTTCGTTTCAGGTAAGGGCAGTCACTTTTCAGCTCAAAAGAAATACATCTTTCACGGAACTCACACGTTTCTCATCTTAACTGACAAGCATTGGATGTTAGAGGACCAGTGCTTTGTATCAGTTTCAGAAGAAGAGTTGGACTAGATATGGTCCGTATATGTAGGAAACAACGTTCTTTTGTTCTCAGCACACTCACGTTTCCTGCTGTCTTAGAGACTCTAGAAAGCAAGAGCGTGCTTCTCGCTTTAAAACAGAGTGTGATCCATGGATGAGACTATGCTGTGTGTTTCACTTCAAATGGAGTTAAATCCAATGCTCTATGTCTCCCCCAAGCAAGACTTCGTTTCAGTAAGGGCAGACACTTTTCTGCTCAAAGGAACTACATCGTTCACGAAGGTCACACGTTTCTCATCTTAACTGACAAGCATTGGATGTTAGAGGACCAGTGCTTTGTATCTGTTTCAGAAGCAGAGTTGGACTAGATATGGTCCCTATGTGTAGGAAACACCGTTCTTTTGTTCTCAGCACACTCACGTTTCCTGCTGTCTTAGAGACTCTAGAAAGCAAGAGCGTGCTTTTCGCTCAAAACAGAGTGTGATCCATGGATGACAGTATGCTGTGTGTTTCACTTCAGAAATGGAGTTAAATCCCAGACTCTGAGTCTTCCTACAAGCAAGACTTCATTTCAGGTAAGGGCAGTCACTTTTCAGCTCAAAAGAAATACATCTTTCACGGAACTCACACGTTTCTCATCTTAACTGACAAGCATTGGATGTTAGAGGACCAGTGCTTTGTATCAGTTTCAGAAGAAGAGTTGGACTAGATATGGTCCGTATGTGTAGGAAACAACGTTCTTTTGTTCTCAGCACACTCACGTTTCCTGCTGTCTTAGAGACTCTAGAAAGCAAGAGCGTGCTTTTCGCTCAAAACAGAGTGTGATCCATGGATGACAGTATGCTGTGTGTTTCACTTCAGAAATGGAGTTAAATCCCAGACTCTGAGTCTTCCTACAAGCAAGACTTCGTTTCAGGTAAGGGCAGTCACTTTTCAGCTCAAACGAACTACATCTTTCACGGAACTCACACGTTTCTCATCTTAACTGACAATCATTGGATGTTAGAGGACCAGTGCTTTGTATCACTTTCAAAAGACGAGTTGGACTAGATATGGTCCGTATGTGTAGGAAACACCGTTCTTTTGTTCTGGGCACACTCAGATTTCCTGCTGTCTTAGAGACTCTAGAAAGCAAGAGTGTGCTTCTCGCTCTAAAGCAGAGTGTGATCCATGGATGAAAACTATGCTGTGTGTTTCCCTTCAGAAAAGTAGTTAAATCCCATGCTCTATGTCTTCCTACAAGCAAGACTTCGTTTCAGGTAAGGGCAGTCACTTTTCAGCTCAAACGAACTACATCTTTCACGGAACTCACACGTTTCTCATCTTAACTGACAATCATTGGATGTTAGAGGACCAGTGCTTTGTATCACTTTCAAAAGACGAGTTGGACTAGATATGGTCCGTATGTGTAGGAAACACCGTTCTTTTGTTCTCAGCACACTCACGTTTCCTGCTGTCTTAGAGACTCTAGAAAGCAAGAGCGTGCTTCTCGCTCTAAAGCAGAGTGTGATCCATGGATGAGAACTATGCTATGTGTTTGCCTTCAGAAATGGAGTTAAATCCCAGGCTCTGAGTCTTCCTACAAGCAAGACTTCGTTTCAGGTAAGGGCAGTCAGTTTTGTGCTCAAACGAACTACATCGTTCACCAAGCTCACACGTTTCTCATCTTAACTGACAAGAATTGGATGTTAGAGGGTTAGTGCTTTGTATCAGTTTCACAAGCAGATTTGGACTAGATATGGTCCCTATGTGTAGGAAACACCGATCTTTTGTTCTGGGCACACTCACGTTTCCTGCTGTCTTAGAGACTCTAGAAAGCAAGAGTGTGCTTCTCGCTCTAAAACAGAGTGTGATCCATGGATGAGACTATGCTGTGTGTTTCACTTCAAATGGAGTTAAATCCCAGGCTCTGAGTCTTCCTACAAGCAAGACTTCGTTTCAGGTAAGGGCAGTCACTTTAATGCTCAAACGAACTACATCGTTCATGAAGCTCACACTTTTCTCATCTTAACTGACAAGCATTGGAAGTTAGAGGGTCAGTGCTTTGTATCAGTTTCAAAAGAAGAGTTGGACTAGATATTGTCCGTATGTGTAGGAAACACCGTTCTTTTGTTCGCAGCACACTCACGTTTCCTGCTGTCTTAGAGACTCTAGAAAGCAAGAGCGTGCTTCTCGCTCTAAAGCAGAGTGTGATCCATGGATGAGAACTATGCTATGTGTTTGCCTTCAGAAATGGAGTTAAATCCCAGGCTCTGAGTCTTCCTACAAGCAAGACTTCGTTTCAGGTAAGGGCAGTCAGTTTTGTGCTCAAACGAAGTACATCGTTCACGAAGCTCACACGTTTCTCATCTTAACTGACAAGAATTGGATGTTAGAGGGTTAGTGCTTTGTATCAGGTTCAGAAGCAGATTTGGACTACATTTGGTCCATATGTGTAGGAAACACCGATCTTTTGTTCTGGGCACACTCATGTTTCCTGCTGTCTTAGAGACGCTAGAAAGCAAGAGCGTGCTTCTCGCTTTAAAACAGAGTGTGATCCATGGATGAGACTATGCTGTGTGTTTCACTTCAAATGGAGTTAAATCCAATGCTCTATGTCTCCCTACAAGCAAGACTTCGTTTCAGGTAAGGGCAGACACTTTTCTGCTCAAAGGAACTACATCGTTCACGAAGGTCACACGTTTCTCATCTTAACTGACAAGCATTGGATGTTAGAGGACCAGTGCTTTGTATCTGTTTCAGAAGCAGAGTTGGACTAGATATGGTCCCTATGTGTAGGAAACACCGTTCTTTTGTTCTCAGCACACTCACGTTTCCTGCTGTCTTAGAGACTTTAGAAAGCAAGAGCGTGCTTTTCGCTCAAAACAGAGTGTGATCCATGGATGACAGTATGCTGTGTGTTTCACTTCAGAAATGGAGTTAAATCCCAGACTCTGAGTCTTCCTACAAGCAAGACTTCGTTTCAGGTAAGGGCAGTCACTTTTCAGCTCAAAAGAAATACATCTTTCACGGAACTCACACGTTTCTCATCTTAACTGACAAGCATTGGATGTTAGAGGACCAGTGCTTTGTATCAGTTTCAGAAGAAGAGTTGGACTAGATATGGTCCGTATATGTAGGAAACAACGTTCTTTTGTTCTCAGCACACTCACGTTTCCTGCTGTCTTAGAGACTCTAGAAAGCAAGAGCGTGCTTTTCGCTCAAAACAGAGTGTGATCCATGGATGACAGTATGCTGTGTGTTTCACTTCAGAAATGGAGTTAAATCCCAGACTCTGAGTCTTCCTACAAGCAAGACTTCGTTTCAGGTAAGGGCAGTCACTTTTCAGCTCAAACGAACTACATCTTTCACGGAACTCACACGTTTCTCATCTTAACTGACAATCATTGGATGTTAGAGGACCAGTGCTTTGTATCACTTTCAAAAGACGAGTTGGACTAGATATGGTCCGTATGTGTAGGAAACACCGTTCTTTTGTTCTGGGCACACTCAGATTTCCTGCTGTCTTAGAGACTCTAGAAAGCAAGAGTGTGCTTCTCGCTCTAAAGCAGAGTGTGATCCATGGTTGAAAACTATGCTGTGTGTTTCCCTTCAGAAAAGTAGTTAAATCCCAGGCTCTATGTCTTCCTACAAGCAAGACTTCGTTTCAGGTAAGGGCAGTCACTTTTCAGCTCAAAAGAAATACATCTTTCACGGAACTCACACGTTTCTCATCTTAACTGACAAGCATTGGATGTTAGAGGACCAGTGCTTTGTATCACTTTCAAAAGACGAGTTGGACTAGATATGGTCCGTATGTGTAGGAAACACCGTTCTTTTGTTCTCAGCACACTCACGTTTCCTGCTGTCTTAGAGACTCTAGAAAGCAAGAGCGTGCTTTTCGCTCAAACCAGAGTGTGATCCATGGATGACAGTATGCTGTGTGTTTCACTTCAGAAATGGAGTTAAATCCCAGACTCTGAGTCTTCCTACAAGCAAGACTTCGTTTCAGGTAAGGGCAGTCACTTTTCAGCTCAAAAGAAATACATCTTTCACGGAACTCACACGTTTCTCATCTTAACTGACAAGCATTGGATGTTAGAGGACCAGTGCTTTGTATCAGTTTCAGAAGAAGAGTTGGACTAGATATGGTCCGTATATGTAGGAAACAACGTTCTTTTGTTCTCAGCACACTCACGTTTCCTGCTGTCTTAGAGACTCTAGAAAGCAAGAGCGTGCTTTTCGCTCAAAACAGAGTGTGATCCATGGATGACAGTATGCTGTGTGTTTCACTTCAGAAATGGAGTTAAATCCCAGACTCTGAGTCTTCCTACAAGCAAGACTTCGTTTCAGGTAAGGGCAGTCACTTTTCAGCTCAAACGAACTACATCTTTCACGGAACTCACACGTTTCTCATCTTAACTGACAATCATTGGATGTTAGAGGACCAGTGCTTTGTATCACTTTCAAAAGACGAGTTGGACTAGATATGGTCCGTATGTGTAGGAAACACCGTTCTTTTGTTCTGGGCACACTCAGATTTCCTGCTGTCTTAGAGACTCTAGAAAGCAAGAGTGTGCTTCTCGCTCTAAAGCAGAGTGTGATCCATGGATGAAAACTATGCTGTGTTTCCCTTCAGAAAAGTAGTTAAATCCCAGGCTCTATGTCTTCCTACAAGCAAGACTTCGTTTCAGGTAAGGGCAGTCACTTTTCAGCTCAAACGAACTACATCTTTCACGGAACTCACACGTTTCTCATCTTAACTGACAATCATTGGATGTTAGAGGACCAGTGCTTTGTATCACTTTCAAAAGACGAGTTGGACTAGATATGGTCCGTATGTGTAGGAAACACCGTTCTTTTGTTCTCAGCACACTCACGTTTCCTGCTGTCTTAGAGACTCTAGAAAGCAAGAGCGTGCTTCTCGCTCTAAAGCAGAGTGTGATCCATGGATGATAACTATGCTATGTGTTTGCCTTCAGAAATGGAGTTAAATCCCAGGCTCTGAGTCTTCCTACAAGCAAGACTTCGTTTCAGGTAAGGGCAGTCAGTTTTGTGCTCAAACGAACTACATCGTTCACCAAGCTCACACGTTTCTCATCTTAACTGACAAGAATTGGATGTTAGAGGGTTAGTGCTTTGTATCAGTTTCAGAAGCAGATTTGGACTAGATATGGTCCCTATGTGTAGGAAACACCGATCTTTTGTTCTGGGCACACTCACGTTTCCTGCTGTCTTAGAGACTCTAGAAAGCAAGAGCGTGCTTCTCGCTCTAAAACAGAGTGTGATCCATGGATGAGACTATGCTGTGTGTTTCACTTCAAATGGAGTTAAATCCCATGCTCTATGTCTCCCTACAAGCAAGACTTCGTTTCAGGTAAGGGCAGACACTTTTCTGCTCAAAGGAACTACATCGTTCACAAAGGTCACATGTTTCTCATCTTAACTGACAAGCATTGGATGTTAGAGGACCAGTGCTTTGTATCTGTTTCAGAAGCAGAGTTGGACTAGATATGGTCCCAATGTGTAGGAAACACCGTTCTTTTGTTCTCAGCACACTCACTGTTCCTGCTGTATTAGAGACTTTAGAAAGCAAGAGCGTGCTTCTCGCTCTAGCAATGTGTGATCCATGGATGAGAACACTGCTGTGTGTTTCACATCAGAAATGGATTTAAATCCCAGGCTCTGAGTCTTCCCACAAGCAAGACTTCATTTCAGGTAAGGGCAGTCACTTTTCTGCTCAAACGAACTACATCGTTAACTGAGCTCACACGTTTCTCATCTTAACTGACAAGCATTGGAAGTTAGAGGGTCAGTGCTTTGTATCAGTTTCAGAAGGAGATTTGGACTAGATATGGTCCATATGTGTAGGAAACACCGTTCTTTTGTTCTGGGCACACTCAGATTTCCTGCTGTCTTAGAGACTCTAGAAAGCAAGAGTGTGCTTCTCGCTCTAAAGCAGAGTGTGATCCATAGATGAAAACTATGCTGTGTGTTTCCCTTCAGAAAAGTAGTTAAATCCCAGGCTCTATGTCTTCCAACAAGCAAGACTTCGTTTCAGGTAAGGGCAGTCACTTTTCAGCTCAAACGAACTACATCTTTCACGGAGCTCACACGTTTCTCATCTTAACAGACAAGCAATGGATGTTAGAGGACCCGTGCTTTGTATCAGTTTCAGAAGCAGATTTCGACTAGATATGGTCCGTATATGTAGGAAACACCCTTCTTTTGTTCTCAGCAAACTCATGTTTCCTGCTGTCTTAGAGACTCTAGAAAGCAGGAGCATGCTTCTTGTTCTAACGCAGAGTGTGATCAATGGATGAGAACACTGCTGTGTGTTTCACTTCAGAAATGGAGTTAAATCCCAGGCTCTGAGTCTTCCTACAAGCAAGACTTCGTTTCAGGTAAGGGCAGTCACTTCTCTGCTCAAACGAACTACATCGTTCACGAAGCTCACACGTTTCTCATCTTAACTGACAAGCATTGGATGTTAGAGGACCTGTGCTTTTTTTCAGTTTCAGAAGAAGAGATGGACTAGATATGGTCCGTATGTGTAGGAAACACCGTTCTTTTGTTCTCAGCACACTCACGTTTCCTGCTGTCTTAGAGACTCTAGAAAGCAAGAGCGTGCTTCTCGCTCTAAAACAGAGTGTGATCCATGGATGAGACTATGCTGTGTGTTTCACTTCAGAAATGGAGTTAAATCCCATGCTCTATGTCTCCCTACAAGCAAGACTTCGTTTCAGGTAAGGGCCGACACTTTTCTGATCAAAGGAACTACATCGTTCACGAAGCTCACACGTTTCTCATCTTAACTGACAAGCATTGGATGTTAGAGGACCAGTGCTTTGTATCTGTTTCAGAAGCAGAGTTGGACTAGATATGGTCCCTATGTGTAGGAAACACCGTTCTTTTGTTCTCAGCACACTCACGTTTCCTGCTGTCTTAGAGACTTTAGAAAGCAAGAGCGTGCTTCTCGCTCTAAAGCAGAGTGTGATCCATGGATGAAAACTATGCTGTGTGTTTCCCTTCAGAAATGGAGTTAAATCCCAGGCTCTGTGTCTTCCTACAAGCAAGACTTCGTTTCAGGTAAGGGCAGTCACTTTTCAGCTCAAACGAACTACATCTTTCACGGAACTCACACGTTTCTCATCTTAACTGACAATCATTGGATGTTAGAGGACCAGTGCTTTGTATCACTTTCAAAAGACGAGTTGGACTAGATATGGTCCGTATGTGTAGGAAACACCGTTCTTTTGTTCTCAGCACACTCACGTTTCCTGCTGTCGTAGAGACTCTAGAAAGCAAGAGCGTGCTTCTCGCTCTAAAGCAGAGTGTGATCCATGGGTGAGAACTATGCTATGTGTTTGCCTTCAGAAATGGAGTTAAATCCCAGGCTCTGAGTCTTCCTACAAGCAAGACTTCGTTTCAGGTAAGGGCAGTCACTTTTCTGCTCAAACGAACTACATCATTAACTGAGCTCACACGTTTCTCATCTTAACTGACAAGCATTGGAAGTTAGAGGGTAAGTGCTTTTTATCAGTTTCAGAAGCAGATTTGGACTAGATATGGTCCATATGTGTACGAAACACCGTTCTTTTGTTCTGGGCACACTCAGATTTCCTGCTGTCTTAGAGACTCTAGAAAGCAAGAGCGTGCTTTTCGCTCAAAACAGAGTGTGATCCATGGATGACAGTATGCTGTGTGTTTCACTTCAGAAATGGAGTTAAATCCCAGACTCTGAGTCTTCCTACAAGCAAGACTTCGTTTCAGGTAAGGGCAGTCACTTTTCAGCTCAAAAGAAATACATCTTTCACGGAACTCACACGTTTCTCATCTTAACTGACAAGCATTGGATGTTAGAGGACCAGTGCTTTGTATCAGTTTCAGAAGAAGAGTTGGACTAGATATGGTCCGTATATGTAGGAAACAACGTTCTTTTGTTCTCAGCACACTCACGTTTCCTGCTGTCTTAGAGACTCTAGAAAGCAAGAGCGTGCTTTTCGCTCAAAACAGAGTGTGATCCATGGATGACAGTATGCTGTGTGTTTCACTTCAGAAATGGAGTTAAATCCCAGACTCTGAGTCTTCCTACAAGCAAGACTTCGTTTCAGGTAAGGGCAGTCACTTTTCAGCTCAAACGAACTACATCTTTCACGGAACTCACACGTTTCTCATCTTAACTGACAATCATTGGATGTTAGAGGACCAGTGCTTTGTATCACTTTCAAAAGACGAGTTGGACTAGATATGGTCCGTATGTGTAGGAAACACCGTTCTTTTGTTCTGGGCACACTCAGATTTCCTGCTGTCTTAGAGACTCTAGAAAGCAAGAGTGTGCTTCTCGCTCTAAAGCAGAGTGTGATCCATGGATGAAAACTATGCTGTGTTTCCCTTCAGAAAAGTAGTTAAATCCCAGGCTCTATGTCTTCCTACAAGCAAGACTTCGTTTCAGGTAAGGGCAGTCACTTTTCAGCTCAAACGAACTACATCTTTCACGGAACTCACACGTTTCTCATCTTAACTGACAATCATTGGATGTTAGAGGACCAGTGCTTTGTATCACTTTCAAAAGACGAGTTGGACTAGATATGGTCCGTATGTGTAGGAAACACCGTTCTTTTGTTCTCAGCACACTCACGTTTCCTGCTGTCTTAGCGACTCTAGAAAGCAAGAGCGTGCTTCTCGCTCTAAAGCAGAGTGTGATCCATGGATGATAACTATGCTATGTGTTTGCCTTCAGAAATGGAGTTAAATCCCAGGCTCTGAGTCTTCCTACAAGCAAGACTTCGTTTCAGGTAAGGGCAGTCAGTTTTGTGCTCAAAGGAACTACATCGTTCACCAAGCTCACACGTTTCTCATCTTAACTGATAAGAATTGGATGTTAGAGGGTTAGTGCTTTGTATCAGTTTCAGAAGCAGATTTGGACTAGATATGGTCCCTATGTGTAGGAAACACCGATCTTTTGTTCTGGGCACACTCACGTTTCCTGCTGTCTTAGAGACTCTAGAAAGCAAGAGCGTGCTTCTCGCTCTAAAACAGAGTGTGATCCATGGATGAGACTATGCTGTGTGTTTCACTTCAAATGGAGTTAAATCCCATGCTCTATGTCTCCCTACAAGCAAGACTTCGTTTCAGGTAAGGGCAGACACTTTTCTGCTCAAAGGAACTACATCGTTCACAAAGGTCACACGTTTCTCATCTTAACTGACAAGCATTGGATGTTAGAGGACCAGTGCTTTGTATCTGTTTCAGAAGCAGAGTTGGACTAGATATGGTCCCAATGTGTAGGAAACACCGTTCTTTTGTTCTCAGCACACTCACTGTTCCTGCTGTATTAGAGACTTTAGAAAGCAAGAGCGTGCTTCTCGCTCTAGCAAAGTGTGATCCATGGATGAGAACACTGCTCTGTGTTTCACATCAGAAATGGATTTAAATCCCAGGCTCTGAGTCTTCCCACAAGCAAGACTTCATTTCAGGTAAGGGCAGTCACTTTTCTGCTCAAACGAACTACATCGTTATCTGAGCTCACACGTTTCTCATCTTAACTGACAAGCATTGGAAGTTAGAGGGTCAGTGCTTTGTATCAGTTTCAGAAGGAGATTTGGACTAGATATGGTCCATATGTGTAGGAAACACCGTTCTTTTGTTCTGGGCACACTCAGATTTCCTGCTGTCTTAGAGACTCTAGAAAGCAAGAGTGTGCTTCTCGCTCTAAAGCAGAGTGTGATCCATAGATGAAAACTATGCTGTGTGTTTCCCTTCAGAAAAGTAGTTAAATCCCAGGCTCTATGTCTTCCAACAAGCAAGACTTCGTTTCAGGTAAGGGCAGTCACTTTTCAGCTCAAACGAACTACATCTTTCACGGAGCTCACACGTTTCTCATCTTAACAGACAAGCAATGGATGTTAGAGGACCCGTGCTTTGTATCAGTTTCAGAAGCAGATTTCGACTAGATATGGTCCGTATATGTAGGAAACACCCTTCTTTTGTTCTCAGCAAACTCATGTTTCCTGCTGTCTTAGAGACTCTAGAAAGCAGGAGCATGCTTCTTGTTCTAACGCAGAGTGTGATCAATGGATGAGAACACTGCTGTGTGTTTCACTTCAGAAATGGAGTTAAATCCCAGGCTCTGAGTCTTCCTACAAGCAAGACTTCGTTTCAGGTAAGGGCAGTCACTTTTCTGCTCAAATGAACTACATCGTTCACGAAGCTCACACGTTTCTCATCTTAACTGACAAGCATTGGATGTTAGAGGACCTGTGCTTTGTTTCAGTTTCAGAAGAAGAGATGGACTAGATATGGTCCGTATGTGTAGGAAACACCGTTCTTTTGTTCTCAGCACACTCACGTTTCCTGCTGTCTTAGAGACTCTAGAAAGCAAGAGCGTGCTTCTCGCTCTAAAACAGAGTGTGATCCATGGATGAGACTATGCTGTGTGTTTCACTTCAGAAATGGAGTTAAATCCCATGCTCTATGTCTCCCTACAAGCAAGACTTCCTTTCAGGTAAGGGCCGACACTTTTCTGATCAAAGGAACTACATCGTTCACGAAGCTCACACGTTTCTCATCTTAATTGACAAGCATTGGATGATAGAGGACCAGTGCTTTGTATCTGTTTAAGAAGCAGAGTTGGACTAGATATGGTCCCTATGTGTAGGAAACACCGTTCTTTTGTTCTCAGCACACTCACGTTTCCTGATGTCTTAGAGACTTTAGAAAGCAAGAGCGTGCTTCTCGCTCTAAAGCAGAGTGTGATCCATGGATGAAAACTATGCTGTGTGTTTCCCTTCAGAAAAGTAGTTAAATCCCAGGCTCTATGTCTTCCTACAAGCAAGACTTCGTTTCAGGTAAGGGCAGTCACTTTTCAGCTCAAACGAACTACATCTTTCACGGAACTCACACGTTTCTCATCTTAACTGACAATCATTGGATGTTAGAGGACCAGTGCTTTGTATCACTTTCAAAAGACGAGTTGGACTAGATATGGTCCGTATGTGTAGGAAACACCGTTCTTTTGTTCTCAGCACACTCACGTTTCCTGCTGTCGTAGAGACTCTAGAAAGCAAGAGCGTGCTTCTCGCTCTAAAGCAGAGTGTGATCCATGGGTGAGAACTATGCTATGTGTTTGCCTTCAGAAATGGAGTTAAATCCCAGGCTCTGAGTCTTCCTACAAGCAAGACTTCGTTTCAGGTAAGGGCAGTCACTTTTCTGCTCAAACGAACTACATCATTAACTGAGCTCACACGTTTCTCATCTTAACTGACAAGCATTGGAAGTTAGAGGGTAAGTGCTTTTTATCAGTTTCAGAAGCAGATTTGGACTAGATATGGTCCATATGTGTACGAAACACCGTTCTTTTGTTCTGGGCACACTCAGATTTCCTGCTGTCTTAGAGACTCTAGAAAGCAAGAGTGTGCTTCTCGCTCTAAAGCAGAGTGTGATCCATGGATGAGAACACTGCTGTGTGTTTTCCTTCAGAAGTGGAGTTAAATCCCAGGCTCTGAGTCTTCCTACAAGGAAGACTTCGTTTCAGGTAAGGGCAGTCACTTTAATGCTCAAACGAACTACATCGTTCATGAAGCTCACACTTTTCTCATGTTAACTGACAAGCATTGGAAGTTAGAGGGTCAGTGCTTTGTATCAGTTTCAAAAGAAGAGTTGGACTAGATATGGTCCGTATGTGTAGGAAACACCGTTCTTTTGTTCTCAGCACACTCACGTTTCCTGCTGTCTTAGAGACTCTAGAAAGCAAGAGCGTGCTTCTGGCTCTAAAGCAGAGTGTGATCCATGGATGAGAACTATGCTATGTGTTTGCCTTCAGAAATGGAGTTAAATCCCAGGCTCTGAGTCTTCCTACAAGCAAGACTTCGTTTCAGGTAAGGGCAGTCAGTTTTGTGCTCAAACGAACTACATCATTCACGAAGCTCACACGTTTCTCATCTTAACTGACAAGCATTGGATGTTAGAGGACCAGTGCTTTGTATCTGTTTCAGAAGCAGAGTTGGACTAGATATGGTCCCTATGTGTAGGAAACACCGTTCTTTTGTTCTCAGCACACTCACGTTTCCTGCTGTCTTAGAGACTTTAGAAAGCAAGAGCGTGCTTCTCGCTCTAAAGCAGAGTGTGATCCATGGATGAAAACTATGCTGTGTGTTTCCCTTCAGAAAAGTAGTTAAATCCCAGGCTCTATGTCTTCCTACAAGCAAGACTTCGTTTCAGGTAAGGGCAGTCACTTTTCAGCTCAAACGAACTACATCTTTCACGGAACTCACACGTTTCTCATCTTAACTGACAATCATTGGATGTTAGAGGACCAGTGCTTTGTATCACTTTCAAAAGACGAGTTGGACTAGATATGGTCCGTATGTGTAGGAAACACCGTTCTTTTGTTCTCAGCACACTCACGTTTCCTGCTGTCGTAGAGACTCTAGAAAGCAAGAGCGTGCTTCTCGCTCTAAAGCAGAGTGTGATCCATGGGTGAGAACTATGCTATGTGTTTGCCTTCAGAAATGGAGTTAAATCCCAGGCTCTGAGTCTTCCTACAAGCAAGACTTCGTTTCAGGTAAGGGCAGTCACTTTTCTGCTCAAACGAACTACATCATTAACTGAGCTCACACGTTTCTCATCTTAACTGACAAGCATTGGAAGTTAGAGGGTAAGTGCTTTTTATCAGTTTCAGAAGCAGATTTGGACTAGATATGGTCCATATGTGTACGAAACACCGTTCTTTTGTTCTGGGCACACTCAGATTTCCTGCTGTCTTAGAGACTCTAGAAAGCAAGAGTGTGCTTCTCGCTCTAAAGCAGAGTGTGATCCATGGATGAGAACACTGCTGTGTGTTTTCCTTCAGAAGTGGAGTTAAATCCCAGGCTCTGAGTCTTCCTACAAGGAAGACTTCGTTTCAGGTAAGGGCAGTCACTTTAATGCTCAAACGAACTACATCGTTCATGAAGCTCACACTTTTCTCATGTTAACTGACAAGCATTGGAAGTTAGAGGGTCAGTGCTTTGTATCAGGTTCAGAAGCAGATTTGGACTACATTTGGTCCATATGTGTAGGAAACACCGATCTTTTGTTCTGGGCACACTCACGTTTCCTGCTGTCTTAGAGACTCTAGAAAGCAAGAGCGTGCTTCTCGCTTTAAAACAGAGTGTGATCCATGGATGAGACTATGCTGTGTGTTTCACTTCAAATGGAGTTAAATCCAATGCTCTATGTCTCCCCCAAGCAAGACTTCGTTTCAGTAAGGGCAGACACTTTTCTGCTCAAAGGAACTACATCGTTCACGAAGGTCACACGTTTCTCATCTTAACTGACAAGCATTGGATGTTAGAGGACCAGTGCTTTGTATCTGTTTCAGAAGCAGAGTTGGACTAGATATGGTCCCTATGTGTAGGAAACTCCGTTCTTTTGTTCTCAGCACACTCACGTTTCCTGCTGTCTTAGAGACTCTAGAAAGCAAGAGCGTGCTTTTCGCTCAAAACAGAGTGTGATCCATGGATGACAGTATGCTGTGTGTTTCACTTCAGAAATGGAGTTAAATCCCAGACTCTGAGTCTTCCTACAAGCAAGACTTCGTTTCAGGTAAGGGCAGTCACTTTTCAGCTCAAAAGAAATACATCTTTCACGGAACTCACACGTTTCTCATCTTAACTGACAAGCATTGGATGTTAGAGGACCAGTGCTTTGTATCAGTTTCAGAAGAAGAGTTGGACTAGATATGGTCCGTATGTGTAGGAAACAACGTTCTTTTGTTCTCAGCACACTCACGTTTCCTGCTGTCTTAGAGACTCTAGAAAGCAAGAGCGTGCTTTTCGCTCAAAACAGAGTGTGATCCATGGATGACAGTATGCTGTGTGTTTCACTTCAGAAATGGAGTTAAATCCCAGACTCTGAGTCTTCCTACAAGCAAGACTTCGTTTCAGGTAAGGGCAGTCACTTTTCAGCTCAAACGAACTACATCTTTCACGGAACTCACACGTTTCTCATCTTAACTGACAATCATTGGATGTTAGAGGACCAGTGCTTTGTATCACTTTCAAAAGACGAGTTGGACTAGATATGGTCCATATGTGTAGGAAACACCGTTCTTTTGTTCTGGGCACACTCAGATTTCCTGCTGTCTTAGAGACTCTAGAAAGCAAGAGTGTGCTTCTCGCTCTAAAGCAGAGTGTGATCCATGGATGAAAACTATGCTGTGTGTTTCCCTTCAGAAAAGTAGTTAAATCCCAGGCTCTATGTCTTCCTACAAGCAAGACTTCGTTTCAGGTAAGGGCAGTCACTTTTCAGCTCAAACGAACTACATCTTTCACGGAACTCACACGTTTCTCATCTTAACTGACAATCATTGGATGTTAGAGGACCAGTGCTTTGTATCACTTTCAAAAGACGAGTTGGACTAGATATGGTCCGTATGTGTAGGAAACACCGTTCTTTTGTTCTCAGCACACTCACGTTTCCTGCTGTCTTAGAGACTCTAGAAAGCAAGAGCGTGCTTCTCGCTCTAAAGCAGAGTGTGATCCATGGATGAGAACTATGCTATGTGTTTGCCTTCAGAAATGGAGTTAAATCCCAGGCTCTGAGTCTTCCTACAAGCAAGACTTCGTTTCAGGTAAGGGCAGTCAGTTTTGTGCTCAAACGAACTACATCGTTCACCAAGCTCACACGTTTCTCATCTTAACTGACAAGAATTGGATGTTAGAGGGTTAGTGCTTTGTATCAGTTTCACAAGCAGATTTGGACTAGATATGGTCCCTATGTGTAGGAAACACCGATCTTTTGTTCTGGGCACACTCACGTTTCCTGCTGTCTTAGAGACTCTAGAAATCAAGAGTGTGCTTCTCGCTCTAAAACAGAGTGTGATCCATGGATGAGACTATGCTGTGTGTTTCACTTCAAATGGAGTTAAATCCCATGCTCTATGTCTCCCTACAAGCAAGACTTCGTTTCAGGTAAGGGCAGACACTTTTCTGCTCAAAGGAACTACATCGTTCACAAAGGTCACACGTTTCTCATCTTAACTGACAAGCATTGGATGTTAGAGGACCAGTGCTTTGTATCTGTTTCAGAAGCAGAGTTGGACTAGATATGGTCCCTATGTGTAGGAAACACCGTTCTTTTGTTCTCAGCACACTCACGTTTCCTGCTGTCTTAGAGACTTTAGAAAGCAAGAGCGTGCTTTTCGCTCAAAACAGAGTGTGATCCATGGATGACAGTATGCTGTGTGTTTCACTTCAGAAATGGAGTTAAATCCCAGACTCTGAGTCTTCCTACAAGCAAGACTTCGTTTCAGGTAAGGGCAGTCACTTTTCAGCTCAAAAGAAATACATCTTTCACGGAACTCACACGTTTCTCATCTTAACTGACAAGCATTGGATGTTAGAGGACCAGTGCTTTGTATCAGTTTCAGAAGAAGAGTTGGACTAGATATGGTCCGTATATGTAGGAAACAACGTTCTTTTGTTCTCAGCACACTCACGTTTCCTGCTGTCTTAGAGACTCTAGAAAGCAAGAGCGTGCTTTTCGCTCAAAACAGAGTGTGATCCATGGATGACAGTATGCTGTGTGTTTCACTTCAGAAATGGAGTTAAATCCCAGACTCTGAGTCTTCCTACAAGCAAGACTTCGTTTCAGGTAAGGGCAGTCACTTTTCAGCTCAAACGAACTACATCTTTCACGGAACTCACACGTTTCTCATCTTAACTGACAATCATTGGATGTTAGAGGACCAGTGCTTTGTATCACTTTCAAAAGACGAGTTGGACTAGATATGGTCCGTATGTGTAGGAAACACCGTTCTTTTGTTCTGGGCACACTCAGATTTCCTGCTGTCTTAGAGACTCTAGAAAGCAAGAGTGTGCTTCTCGCTCTAAAGCAGAGTGTGATCCATGGTTGAAAACTATGCTGTGTGTTTCCCTTCAGAAAAGTAGTTAAATCCCAGGCTCTATGTCTTCCTACAAGCAAGACTTCGTTTCAGGTAAGGGCAGTCACTTTTCAGCTCAAAAGAAATACATCTTTCACGGAACTCACACGTTTCTCATCTTAACTGACAAGCATTGGATGTTAGAGGACCAGTGCTTTGTATCACTTTCAAAAGACGAGTTGGACTAGATATGGTCCGTATGTGTAGGAAACACCGTTCTTTTGTTCTCAGCACACTCACGTTTCCTGCTGTCTTAGAGACTCTAGAAAGCAAGAGCGTGCTTTTCGCTCAAACCAGAGTGTGATCCATGGATGACAGTATGCTGTGTGTTTCACTTCAGAAATGGAGTTAAATCCCAGACTCTGAGTCTTCCTACAAGCAAGACTTCGTTTCAGGTAAGGGCAGTCACTTTTCAGCTCAAAAGAAATACATCTTTCACGGAACTCACACGTTTCTCATCTTAACTGACAAGCATTGGATGTTAGAGGACCAGTGCTTTGTATCAGTTTCAGAAGAAGAGTTGGACTAGATATGGTCCGTATATGTAGGAAACAACGTTCTTTTGTTCTCAGCACACTCACGTTTCCTGCTGTCTTAGAGACTCTAGAAAGCAAGAGCGTGCTTTTCGCTCAAAACAGAGTGTGATCCATGGATGACAGTATGCTGTGTGTTTCACTTCAGAAATGGAGTTAAATCCCAGACTCTGAGTCTTCCTACAAGCAAGACTTCGTTTCAGGTAAGGGCAGTCACTTTTCAGCTCAAACGAACTACATCTTTCACGGAACTCACACGTTTCTCATCTTAACTGACAATCATTGGATGTTAGAGGACCAGTGCTTTGTATCACTTTCAAAAGACGAGTTGGACTAGATATGGTCCGTATGTGTAGGAAACACCGTTCTTTTGTTCTGGGCACACTCAGATTTCCTGCTGTCTTAGAGACTCTAGAAAGCAAGAGTGTGCTTCTCGCTCTAAAGCAGAGTGTGATCCATGGATGAAAACTATGCTGTGTTTCCCTTCAGAAAAGTAGTTAAATCCCAGGCTCTATGTCTTCCTACAAGCAAGACTTCGTTTCAGGTAAGGGCAGTCACTTTTCAGCTCAAACGAACTACATCTTTCACGGAACTCACACGTTTCTCATCTTAACTGACAATCATTGGATGTTAGAGGACCAGTGCTTTGTATCACTTTCAAAAGACGAGTTGGACTAGATATGGTCCGTATGTGTAGGAAACACCGTTCTTTTGTTCTCAGCACACTCACGTTTCCTGCTGTCTTAGAGACTCTAGAAAGCAAGAGCGTGCTTCTCGCTCTAAAGCAGAGTGTGATCCATGGATGATAACTATGCTATGTGTTTGCCTTCAGAAATGGAGTTAAATCCCAGGCTCTGAGTCTTCCTACAAGCAAGACTTCGTTTCAGGTAAGGGCAGTCAGTTTTGTGCTCAAACGAACTACATCGTTCACCAAGCTCACACGTTTCTCATCTTAACTGACAAGAATTGGATGTTAGAGGGTTAGTGCTTTGTATCAGTTTCAGAAGCAGATTTGGACTAGATATGGTCCCTATGTGTAGGAAACACCGATCTTTTGTTCTGGGCACACTCACGTTTCCTGCTGTCGTAGAGACTCTAGAAAGCAAGAGCGTGCTTCTCGCTCTAAAGCAGAGTGTGATCCATGGGTGAGAACTATGCTATGTGTTTGCCTTCAGAAATGGAGTTAAATCCCAGGCTCTGAGTCTTCCTACAAGCAAGACTTCGTTTCAGGTAAGGGCAGTCACTTTTCTGCTCAAACGAACTACATCATTAACTGAGCTCACACGTTTCTCATCTTAACTGACAAGCATTGGAAGTTAGAGGGTAAGTGCTTTTTATCAGTTTCAGAAGCAGATTTGGACTAGATATGGTCCATATGTGTACGAAACACCGTTCTTTTGTTCTGGGCACCCTCAGATTTCCTGCTGTCTTAGAGACTCTAGAAAGCAAGAGTGTGCTTCTCGCTCTAAAGCAGAGTGTGATCCATGGATGAGAACACTGCTGTGTGTTTTCCTTCAGAAGTGGAGTTAAATCCCAGGCTCTGAGTCTTCCTACAAGGAAGACTTCGTTTCAGGTAAGGGCAGTCACTTTAATGCTCAAACGAACTACATCGTTCATGAAGCTCACACTTTTCTCATGTTAACTGACAAGCATTGGAAGTTAGAGGGTCAGTGCTTTGTATCAGTTTCAAAAGAAGAGTTGGACTAGATATGGTCCGTATGTGTAGGAAACACCGTTCTTTTGTTCTCAGCACACTCACGTTTCCTGCTGTCTTAGAGACTCTAGAAAGCAAGAGCGTGCTTCTGGCTCTAAAGCAGAGTGTGATCCATGGATGAGAACTATGCTATGTGTTTGCCTTCAGAAATGGAGTTAAATCCCAGGCTCTGAGTCTTCCTACAAGCAAGACTTCGTTTCAGGTAAGGGCAGTCAGTTTTGTGCTCAAACGAACTACATCATTCACGAAGCTCACACGTTTCTCATCTTAACTGACAAGCATTGGATGTTAGAGGACCAGTGCTTTGTATCTGTTTCAGAAGCAGAGTTGGACTAGATATGGTCCCTATGTGTAGGAAACACCGTTCTTTTGTTCTCAGCACACTCACGTTTCCTGCTGTCTTAGAGACTTTAGAAAGCAAGAGCGTGCTTCTCGCTCTAAAGCAGAGTGTGATCCATGGATGAAAACTATGCTGTGTGTTTCCCTTCAGAAAAGTAGTTAAATCCCAGGCTCTATGTCTTCCTACAAGCAAGACTTCGTTTCAGGTAAGGGCAGTCACTTTTCAGCTCAAACGAACTACATCTTTCACGGAACTCACACGTTTCTCATCTTAACTGACAATCATTGGATGTTAGAGGACCAGTGCTTTGTATCACTTTCAAAAGACGAGTTGGACTAGATATGGTCCGTATGTGTAGGAAACACCGTTCTTTTGTTCTCAGCACACTCACGTTTCCTGCTGTCGTAGAGACTCTAGAAAGCAAGAGCGTGCTTCTCGCTCTAAAGCAGAGTGTGATCCATGGGTGAGAACTATGCTATGTGTTTGCCTTCAGAAATGGAGTTAAATCCCAGGCTCTGAGTCTTCCTACAAGCAAGACTTCGTTTCAGGTAAGGGCAGTCACTTTTCTGCTCAAACGAACTACATCATTAACTGAGCTCACACGTTTCTCATCTTAACTGACAAGCATTGGAAGTTAGAGGGTAAGTGCTTTTTATCAGTTTCAGAAGCAGATTTGGACTAGATATGGTCCATATGTGTACGAAACACCGTTCTTTTGTTCTGGGCACACTCAGATTTCCTGCTGTCTTAGAGACTCTAGAAAGCAAGAGTGTGCTTCTCGCTCTAAAGCAGAGTGTGATCCATGGATGAGAACACTGCTGTGTGTTTTCCTTCAGAAGTGGAGTTAAATCCCAGGCTCTGAGTCTTCCTACAAGGAAGACTTCGTTTCAGGTAAGGGCAGTCACTTTAATGCTCAAACGAACTACATCGTTCATGAAGCTCACACTTTTCTCATGTTAACTGACAAGCATTGGAAGTTAGAGGGTCAGTGCTTTGTATCAGGTTCAGAAGCAGATTTGGACTACATTTGGTCCATATGTGTAGGAAACACCGATCTTTTGTTCTGGGCACACTCACGTTTCCTGCTGTCTTAGAGACTCTAGAAAGCAAGAGCGTGCTTCTCGCTTTAAAACAGAGTGTGATCCATGGATGAGACTATGCTGTGTGTTTCACTTCAAATGGAGTTAAATCCAATGCTCTATGTCTCCCCCAAGCAAGACTTCGTTTCAGTAAGGGCAGACACTTTTCTGCTCAAAGGAACTACATCGTTCACGAAGGTCACACGTTTCTCATCTTAACTGACAAGCATTGGATGTTAGAGGACCAGTGCTTTGTATCTGTTTCAGAAGCAGAGTTGGACTAGATATGGTCCCTATGTGTAGGAAACACCGTTCTTTTGTTCTCAGCACACTCACGTTTCCTGCTGTCTTAGAGACTCTAGAAAGCAAGAGCGTGCTTTTCGCTCAAAACAGAGTGTGATCCATGGATGACAGTATGCTGTGTGTTTCACTTCAGAAATGGAGTTAAATCCCAGACTCTGAGTCTTCCTACAAGCAAGACTTCGTTTCAGGTAAGGGCAGTCACTTTTCAGCTCAAAAGAAATACATCTTTCACGGAACTCACACGTTTCTCATCTTAACTGACAAGCATTGGATGTTAGAGGACCAGTGCTTTGTATCAGTTTCAGAAGAAGAGTTGGACTAGATATGGTCCGTATGTGTAGGAAACAACGTTCTTTTGTTCTCAGCACACTCACGTTTCCTGCTGTCTTAGAGACTCTAGAAAGCAAGAGCGTGCTTTTCGCTCAAAACAGAGTGTGATCCATGGATGACAGTATGCTGTGTGTTTCACTTCAGAAATGGAGTTAAATCCCAGACTCTGAGTCTTCCTACAAGCAAGACTTCGTTTCAGGTAAGGGCAGTCACTTTTCAGCTCAAACGAACTACATCTTTCACGGAACTCACACATTTCTCATCTTAACTGACAATCATTGGATGTTAGAGGACCAGTGCTTTGTATCACTTTCAAAAGACGAGTTGGACTAGATATGGTCCGTATGTGTAGGAAACACCGTTCTTTTGTTCTGGGCACACTCAGATTTCCTGCTGTCTTAGAGACTCTAGAAAGCAAGAGTGTGCTTCTCGCTCTAAAGCAGAGTGTGATCCATGGATGAAAACTATGCTGTGTGTTTCCCTTCAGAAAAGTAGTTAAATCCCAGGCTCTATGTCTTCCTACAAGCAAGACTTCGTTTCAGGTAAGGGCAGTCACTTTTCAGCTCAAACGAACTACATCTTTCACGGAACTCACACGTTTCTCATCTTAACTGACAATCATTGGATGTTAGAGGACCAGTGCTTTGTATCACTTTCAAAAGACGAGTTGGACTAGATATGGTCCGTATGTGTAGGAAACACCGTTCTTTTGTTCTCAGCACACTCACGTTTCCTGCTGTCTTAGAGACTCTAGAAAGCAAGAGCGTGCTTCTCGCTCTAAAGCAGAGTGTGATCCATGGATGAGAACTATGCTATGTGTTTGCCTTCAGAAATGGAGTTAAATCCCAGGCTCTGAGTCTTCCTACAAGCAAGACTTCGTTTCAGGTAAGGGCAGTCAGTTTTGTGCTCAAACGAACTACATCGTTCACCAAGCTCACACGTTTCTCATCTTAACTGACAAGAATTGGATGTTAGAGGGTTAGTGCTTTGTATCAGTTTCACAAGCAGATTTGGACTAGATATGGTCCCTATGTGTAGGAAACACCGATCTTTTGTTCTGGGCACACTCACGTTTCCTGCTGTCTTAGAGACTCTAGAAATCAAGAGTGTGCTTCTCGCTCTAAAACAGAGTGTGATCCATGGATGAGACTATGCTGTGTGTTTCACTTCAAATGGAGTTAAATCCCATGCTCTATGTCTCCCTACAAGCAAGACTTCGTTTCAGGTAAGGGCAGACACTTTTCTGCTCAAAGGAACTACATCGTTCACAAAGGTCACACGTTTCTCATCTTAACTGACAAGCATTGGATGTTAGAGGACCAGTGCTTTGTATCTGTTTCAGAAGCAGAGTTGGACTAGATATGGTCCCTATGTGTAGGAAACACCGTTCTTTTGTTCTCAGCACACTCACGTTTCCTGCTGTCTTAGAGACTTTAGAAAGCAAGAGCGTGCTTTTCGCTCAAAACAGAGTGTGATCCATGGATGACAGTATGCTGTGTGTTTCACTTCAGAAATGGAGTTAAATCCCAGACTCTGAGTCTTCCTACAAGCAAGACTTCGTTTCAGGTAAGGGCAGTCACTTTTCAGCTCAAAAGAAATACATCTTTCACGGAACTCACACGTTTCTCATCTTAACTGACAAGCATTGGATGTTAGAGGACCAGTGCTTTGTATCAGTTTCAGAAGAAGAGTTGGACTAGATATGGTCCGTATATGTAGGAAACAACGTTCTTTTGTTCTCAGCACACTCACGTTTCCTGCTGTCTTAGAGACTCTAGAAAGCAAGAGCGTGCTTTTCGCTCAAAACAGAGTGTGATCCATGGATGACAGTATGCTGTGTGTTTCACTTCAGAAATGGAGTTAAATCCCAGACTCTGAGTCTTCCTACAAGCAAGACTTCGTTTCAGGTAAGGGCAGTCACTTTTCAGCTCAAACGAACTACATCTTTCACGGAACTCACACGTTTCTCATCTTAACTGACAATCATTGGATGTTAGAGGACCAGTGCTTTGTATCACTTTCAAAAGACGAGTTGGACTAGATATGGTCCGTATGTGTAGGAAACACCGTTCTTTTGTTCTGGGCACACTCAGATTTCCTGCTGTCTTAGAGACTCTAGAAAGCAAGAGTGTGCTTCTCGCTCTAAAGCAGAGTGTGATCCATGGTTGAAAACTATGCTGTGTGTTTCCCTTCAGAAAAGTAGTTAAATCCCAGGCTCTATGTCTTCCTACAAGCAAGACTTCGTTTCAGGTAAGGGCAGTCACTTTTCAGCTCAAAAGAAATACATCTTTCACGGAACTCACACGTTTCTCATCTTAACTGACAAGCATTGGATGTTAGAGGACCAGTGCTTTGTATCACTTTCAAAAGACGAGTTGGACTAGATATGGTCCGTATGTGTAGGAAACACCGTTCTTTTGTTCTCAGCACACTCACGTTTCCTGCTGTCTTAGAGACTCTAGAAAGCAAGAGCGTGCTTTTCGCTCAAACCAGAGTGTGATCCATGGATGACAGTATGCTGTGTGTTTCACTTCAGAAATGGAGTTAAATCCCAGACTCTGAGTCTTCCTACAAGCAAGACTTCGTTTCAGGTAAGGGCAGTCACTTTTCAGCTCAAAAGAAATACATCTTTCACGGAACTCACACGTTTCTCATCTTAACTGACAAGCATTGGATGTTAGAGGACCAGTGCTTTGTATCAGTTTCAGAAGAAGAGTTGGACTAGATATGGTCCGTATATGTAGGAAACAACGTTCTTTTGTTCTCAGCACACTCACGTTTCCTGCTGTCTTAGAGACTCTAGAAAGCAAGAGCGTGCTTTTCGCTCAAAACAGAGTGTGATCCATGGATGACAGTATGCTGTGTGTTTCACTTCAGAAATGGAGTTAAATCCCAGACTCTGAGTCTTCCTACAAGCAAGACTTCGTTTCAGGTAAGGGCAGTCACTTTTCAGCTCAAACGAACTACATCTTTCACGGAACTCACACGTTTCTCATCTTAACTGACAATCATTGGATGTTAGAGGACCAGTGCTTTGTATCACTTTCAAAAGACGAGTTGGACTAGATATGGTCCGTATGTGTAGGAAACACCGTTCTTTTGTTCTGGGCACACTCAGATTTCCTGCTGTCTTAGAGACTCTAGAAAGCAAGAGTGTGCTTCTCGCTCTAAAGCAGAGTGTGATCCATGGATGAAAACTATGCTGTGTTTCCCTTCAGAAAAGTAGTTAAATCCCAGGCTCTATGTCTTCCTACAAGCAAGACTTCGTTTCAGGTAAGGGCAGTCACTTTTCAGCTCAAACGAACTACATCTTTCACGGAACTCACACGTTTCTCATCTTAACTGACAATCATTGGATGTTAGAGGACCAGTGCTTTGTATCACTTTCAAAAGACGAGTTGGACTAGATATGGTCCGTATGTGTAGGAAACACCGTTCTTTTGTTCTCAGCACACTCACGTTTCCTGCTGTCTTAGAGACTCTAGAAAGCAAGAGCGTGCTTCTCGCTCTAAAGCAGAGTGTGATCCATGGATGATAACTATGCTATGTGTTTGCCTTCAGAAATGGAGTTAAATCCCAGGCTCTGAGTCTTCCTACAAGCAAGACTTCGTTTCAGGTAAGGGCAGTCAGTTTTGTGCTCAAACGAACTACATCGTTCACCAAGCTCACACGTTTCTCATCTTAACTGACAAGAATTGGATGTTAGAGGGTTAGTGCTTTGTATCAGTTTCAGAAGCAGATTTGGACTAGATATGGTCCCTATGTGTAGGAAACACCGATCTTTTGTTCTGGGCACACTCACGTTTCCTGCTGTCTTAGAGACTCTAGAAAGCAAGAGCGTGCTTCTCGCTCTAAAACAGAGTGTGATCCATGGATGAGACTATGCTGTGTGTTTCACTTCAAATGGAGTTAAATCCCATGCTCTATGTCTCCCTACAAGCAAGACTTCGTTTCAGGTAAGGGCAGACACTTTTCTGCTCAAAGGAACTACATCGTTCACAAAGGTCACATGTTTCTCATCTTAACTGACAAGCATTGGATGTTAGAGGACCAGTGCTTTGTATCTGTTTCAGAAGCAGAGTTGGACTAGATATGGTCCCAATGTGTAGGAAACACCGTTCTTTTGTTCTCAGCACACTCACTGTTCCTGCTGTATTAGAGACTTTAGAAAGCAAGAGCGTGCTTCTCGCTCTAGCAATGTGTGATCCATGGATGAGAACACTGCTGTGTGTTTCACATCAGAAATGGATTTAAATCCCAGGCTCTGAGTCTTCCCACAAGCAAGACTTCATTTCAGGTAAGGGCAGTCACTTTTCTGCTCAAACGAACTACATCGTTAACTGAGCTCACACGTTTCTCATCTTAACTGACAAGCATTGGAAGTTAGAGGGTCAGTGCTTTGTATCAGTTTCAGAAGGAGATTTGGACTAGATATGGTCCATATGTGTAGGAAACACCGTTCTTTTGTTCTGGGCACACTCAGATTTCCTGCTGTCTTAGAGACTCTAGAAAGCAAGAGTGTGCTTCTCGCTCTAAAGCAGAGTGTGATCCATAGATGAAAACTATGCTGTGTGTTTCCCTTCAGAAAAGTAGTTAAATCCCAGGCTCTATGTCTTCCAACAAGCAAGACTTCGTTTCAGGTAAGGGCAGTCACTTTTCAGCTCAAACGAACTACATCTTTCACGGAGCTCACACGTTTCTCATCTTAACAGACAAGCAATGGATGTTAGAGGACCCGTGCTTTGTATCAGTTTCAGAAGCAGATTTCGACTAGATATGGTCCGTATATGTAGGAAACACCCTTCTTTTGTTCTCAGCAAACTCATGTTTCCTGCTGTCTTAGAGACTCTAGAAAGCAGGAGCATGCTTCTTGTTCTAACGCAGAGTGTGATCAATGGATGAGAACACTGCTGTGTGTTTCACTTCAGAAATGGAGTTAAATCCCAGGCTCTGAGTCTTCCTACAAGCAAGACTTCGTTTCAGGTAAGGGCAGTCACTTTTCTGCTCAAACGAACTACATCGTTCACGAAGCTCACACGTTTCTCATCTTAACTGACAAGCATTGGATGTTAGAGGACCTGTGCTTTTTTTCAGTTTCAGAAGAAGAGATGGACTAGATATGGTCCGTATGTGTAGGAAACACCGTTCTTTTGTTCTCAGCACACTCACGTTTCCTGCTGTCTTAGAGACTCTAGAAAGCAAGAGCGTGCTTCTCGCTCTAAAACAGAGTGTGATCCATGGATGAGACTATGCTGTGTGTTTCACTTCAGAAATGGAGTTAAATCCCATGCTCTATGTCTCCCTACAAGCAAGACTTCGTTTCAGGTAAGGGCCGACACTTTTCTGATCAAAGGAACTACATCGTTCACGAAGCTCACACGTTTCTCATCTTAACTGACAAGCATTGGATGTTAGAGGACCAGTGCTTTGTATCTGTTTCAGAAGCAGAGTTGGACTAGATATGGTCCCTATGTGTAGGAAACACCGTTCTTTTGTTCTCAGCACACTCACGTTTCCTGCTGTCTTAGAGACTTTAGAAAGCAAGAGCGTGCTTCTCGCTCTAAAGCAGAGTGTGATCCATGGATGAAAACTATGCTGTGTGTTTCCCTTCAGAAATGGAGTTAAATCCCAGGCTCTGTGTCTTCCTACAAGCAAGACTTCGTTTCAGGTAAGGGCAGTCACTTTTCAGCTCAAACGAACTACATCTTTCACGGAACTCACACGTTTCTCATCTTAACTGACAATCATTGGATGTTAGAGGACCAGTGCTTTGTATCACTTTCAAAAGACGAGTTGGACTAGATATGGTCCGTATGTGTAGGAAACACCGTTCTTTTGTTCTCAGCACACTCACGTTTCCTGCTGTCGTAGAGACTCTAGAAAGCAAGAGCGTGCTTCTCGCTCTAAAGCAGAGTGTGATCCATGGGTGAGAACTATGCTATGTGTTTGCCTTCAGAAATGGAGTTAAATCCCAGGCTCTGAGTCTTCCTACAAGCAAGACTTCGTTTCAGGTAAGGGCAGTCACTTTTCTGCTCAAACGAACTACATCATTAACTGAGCTCACACGTTTCTCATCTTAACTGACAAGCATTGGAAGTTAGAGGGTAAGTGCTTTTTATCAGTTTCAGAAGCAGATTTGGACTAGATATGGTCCATATGTGGACGAAACACCGTTCTTTTGTTCTGGGCACACTCAGATTTCCTGCTGTCTTAGAGACTCTAGAAAGCAAGAGCGTGCTTTTCGCTCAAAACAGAGTGTGATCCATGGATGACAGTATGCTGTGTGTTTCACTTCAGAAATGGAGTTAAATCCCAGACTCTGAGTCTTCCTACAAGCAAGACTTCGTTTCAGGTAAGGGCAGTCACTTTTCAGCTCAAAAGAAATACATCTTTCACGGAACTCACACGTTTCTCATCTTAACTGACAAGCATTGGATGTTAGAGGACCAGTGCTTTGTATCAGTTTCAGAAGAAGAGTTGGACTAGATATGGTCCGTATATGTAGGAAACAACGTTCTTTTGTTCTCAGCACACTCACGTTTCCTGCTGTCTTAGAGACTCTAGAAAGCAAGAGCGTGCTTTTCGCTCAAAACAGAGTGTGATCCATGGATGACAGTATGCTGTGTGTTTCACTTCAGAAATGGAGTTAAATCCCAGACTCTGAGTCTTCCTACAAGCAAGACTTCGTTTCAGGTAAGGGCAGTCACTTTTCAGCTCAAACGAACTACATCTTTCACGGAACTCACACGTTTCTCATCTTAACTGACAATCATTGGATGTTAGAGGACCAGTGCTTTGTATCACTTTCAAAAGACGAGTTGGACTAGATATGGTCCGTATGTGTAGGAAACACCGTTCTTTTGTTCTGGGCACACTCAGATTTCCTGCTGTCTTAGAGACTCTAGAAAGCAAGAGTGTGCTTCTCGCTCTAAAGCAGAGTGTGATCCATGGATGAAAACTATGCTGTGTGTTTCCCTTCAGAAAAGTAGTTAAATCCCAGGCTCTATGTCTTCCTACAAGCAAGACTTCGTTTCAGGTAAGGGCAGTCACTTTTCAGCTCAAACGAACTACATCTTTCACGGAACTCACACGTTTCTCATCTTAACTGACAATCATTGGATGTTAGAGGACCAGTGCTTTGTATCACTTTCAAAAGACGAGTTGGACTAGATATGGTCCGTATGTGTAGGAAACACCGTTCTTTTGTTCTCAGCACACTCACGTTTCCTGCTGTCTTAGAGACTCTAGAAAGCAAGAGCGTGCTTCTCGCTCTAAAGCAGAGTGTGATCCATGGATGATAACTATGCTATGTGTTTGCCTTCAGAAATGGAGTTAAATCCCAGGCTCTGAGTCTTCCTACAAGCAAGACTTCGTTTCAGGTAAGGGCAGTCAGTTTTGTGCTCAAACGAACTACATCGTTCACCAAGCTCACACGTTTCTCATCTTAACTGATAAGAATTGGATGTTAGAGGGTTAGTGCTTTGTATCAGTTTCAGAAGCAGATTTGGACTAGATATGGTCCCTATGTGTAGGAAACACCGATCTTTTGTTCTGGGCACACTCACGTTTCCTGCTGTCTTAGAGACTCTAGAAAGCAAGAGCGTGCTTCTCGCTCTAAAACAGAGTGTGATCCATGGATGAGACTATGCTGTGTGTTTCACTTCAAATGGAGTTAAATCCCATGCTCTATGTCTCCCTACAAGCAAGACTTCGTTTCAGGTAAGGGCAGACACTTTTCTGCTCAAAGGAACTACATCGTTCACAAAGGTCACACGTTTCTCATCTTAACTGACAAGCATTGGATGTTAGAGGACCAGTGCTTTGTATCTGTTTCAGAAGCAGAGTTGGACTAGATATGGTCCCAATGTGTAGGAAACACCGTTCTTTTGTTCTCAGCACACTCACTGTTCCTGCTGTATTAGAGACTTTAGAAAGCAAGAGCGTGCTTCTCGCTCTAGCAAAGTGTGATCCATGGATGAGAACACTGCTGTGTGTTTCACATCAGAAATGGATTTAAATCCCAGGCTCTGAGTCTTCCCACAAGCAAGACTTCATTTCAGGTAAGGGCAGTCACTTTTCTGCTCAAACGAACTACATCGTTAACTGAGCTCACACGTTTCTCATCTTAACTGACAAGCATTGGAAGTTAGAGGGTCAGTGCTTTGTATCAGTTTCAGAAGGAGATTTGGACTAGATATGGTCCATATGTGTAGGAAACACCGTTCTTTTGTTCTGGGCACACTCAGATTTCCTGCTGTCTTAGAGACTCTAGAAAGCAAGAGTGTGCTTCTCGCTCTAAAGCAGAGTGTGATCCATAGATGAAAACTATGCTGTGTGTTTCCCTTCAGAAAAGTAGTTAAATCCCAGGCTCTATGTCTTCCAACAAGCAAGACTTCGTTTCAGGTAAGGGCAGTCACTTTTCAGCTCAAACGAACTACATCTTTCACGGAGCTCACACGTTTCTCATCTTAACAGACAAGCAATGGATGTTAGAGGACCCGTGCTTTGTATCAGTTTCAGAAGCAGATTTCGACTAGATATGGTCCGTATATGTAGGAAACACCCTTCTTTTGTTCTCAGCAAACTCATGTTTCCTGCTGTCTTAGAGACTCTAGAAAGCAGGAGCATGCTTCTTGTTCTAACGCAGAGTGTGATCAATGGATGAGAACACTGCTGTGTGTTTCACTTCAGAAATGGAGTTAAATCCCAGGCTCTGAGTCTTCCTACAAGCAAGACTTCGTTTCAGGTAAGGGCAGTCACTTTTCTGCTCAAATGAACTACATCGTTCACGAAGCTCACACGTTTCTCATCTTAACTGACAAGCATTGGATGTTAGAGGACCTGTGCTTTGTTTCAGTTTCAGAAGAAGAGATGGACTAGATATGGTCCGTATGTGTAGGAAACACCGTTCTTTTGTTCTCAGCACACTCACGTTTCCTGCTGTCTTAGAGACTCTAGAAAGCAAGAGCGTGCTTCTCGCTCTAAAACAGAGTGTGATCCATGGATGAGACTATGCTGTGTGTTTCACTTCAGAAATGGAGTTAAATCCCATGCTCTATGTCTCCCTACAAGCAAGACTTCCTTTCAGGTAAGGGCCGACACTTTTCTGATCAAAGGAACTACATCGTTCACGAAGCTCACACGTTTCTCATCTTAATTGACAAGCATTGGATGATAGAGGACCAGTGCTTTGTATCTGTTTAAGAAGCAGAGTTGGACTAGATATGGTCCCTATGTGTAGGAAACACCGTTCTTTTGTTCTCAGCACACTCACGTTTCCTGATGTCTTAGAGACTTTAGAAAGCAAGAGCGTGCTTCTCGCTCTAAAGCAGAGTGTGATCCATGGATGAAAACTATGCTGTGTGTTTCCCTTCAGAAAAGTAGTTAAATCCCAGGCTCTATGTCTTCCTACAAGCAAGACTTCGTTTCAGGTAAGGGCAGTCACTTTTCAGCTCAAACGAACTACATCTTTCACGGAACTCACACGTTTCTCATCTTAACTGACAATCATTGGATGTTAGAGGACCAGTGCTTTGTATCACTTTCAAAAGACGAGTTGGACTAGATATGGTCCGTATGTGTAGGAAACACCGTTCTTTTGTTCTCAGCACACTCACGTTTCCTGCTGTCGTAGAGACTCTAGAAAGCAAGAGCGTGCTTCTCGCTCTAAAGCAGAGTGTGATCCATGGGTGAGAACTATGCTATGTGTTTGCCTTCAGAAATGGAGTTAAATCCCAGGCTCTGAGTCTTCCTACAAGCAAGACTTCGTTTCAGGTAAGGGCAGTCACTTTTCTGCTCAAACGAACTACATCATTAACTGAGCTCACACGTTTCTCATCTTAACTGACAAGCATTGGAAGTTAGAGGGTAAGTGCTTTTTATCAGTTTCAGAAGCAGATTTGGACTAGATATGGTCCATATGTGTACGAAACACCGTTCTTTTGTTCTGGGCACACTCAGATTTCCTGCTGTCTTAGAGACTCTAGAAAGCAAGAGTGTGCTTCTCGCTCTAAAGCAGAGTGTGATCCATGGATGAGAACACTGCTGTGTGTTTTCCTTCAGAAGTGGAGTTAAATCCCAGGCTCTGAGTCTTCCTACAAGGAAGACTTCGTTTCAGGTAAGGGCAGTCACTTTAATGCTCAAACGAACTACATCGTTCATGAAGCTCACACTTTTCTCATGTTAACTGACAAGCATTGGATGTTAGAGGACCAGTGCTTTGTATCTGTTTCAGAAGCAGAGTTGGACTAGATATGGTCCCTATGTGTAGGAAACACCGTTCTTTTGTTCTCAGCACACTCACGTTTCCTGCTGTCTTAGAGACTTTAGAAAGCAAGAGCGTGCTTCTCGCTCTAAAGCAGAGTGTG